>NJDC01000248.1:151135-165879 GCA_002245475.1 Calephelis virginiensis | reverse complement strand
CCTCTATTGGTAATAGAGAGAAATCATTTTCAGACCATACGCGTTTTAGGTCTCGAAACGTAAACTGAAAGTAATCTACAGCAACTTTTGGAAAAAGCTCTCTTCAAAGCCATAGATATCAATAAATTCTGTCGATTGATCTAAAAATTTTGCCTTCAGAGACATTTTGAAGTTATTATGCAAAAGGTTTTTATATAATGAGTTCGTTAGGTGGGGGGGGGGTTTGATATGTAACAATAAAACATGCATGTCGCAATAATCACAGCTAGCCATCGAATTATAGCTTAATTAACTAATGTACTGCGATAGACAGGGTGAGGCTTGGTGTACTATGAACATCTTTCGACTTCGAGTTGTTGAATCGAATAGCTCGATAGATTAACCTCAACAACTCAACTCAAATAATTAACCGATTTTTAATTTTTTAACATTTTTACCTGAACAAAAATAAGAGAATTTATGAAATGTTTTTTCAACTAATGAAAGTTAATTAATTAAATTTAAATATGTTAAATAAATTACTAACGATATACGAACACACATTCTCTTGAAGAATATAATCTTCAATCTGTTATAAAACAATATAAAGCTATTGTTTATCTTCTTCTACTAATTAAACTAGGTGGTAGAGTTTCGCAGCGACGCGCTCGGATTGGTACCACCGCCTTACTTATTCCTGCCGCCGTAACGTCAATACTTACCGTTCATGTGTTCTGGTTGGTAGGTAGCCGGTAAACTTACTTTTACTCAAGGCCTAACATCTCGGACTCAGGCTGGCAATACACCGTTAACAGCTTTGGTGTCTCTAGGTGGCAAAAATTTCTTACCATCAGGAAATTTGTGTGTTTGTTTGACTTTCATAAAAAAAATAGTATTAGACAACTCGCAAGGGCGAAGATTAGAAGAATTCTAATATCGAGCTTCTATCGAACTGTTGGTGTTAGCTGTGATTCAGACAGGTCGACAGGTCTATTAGTCGAGCCCTTGTGTTGCAAGAGTGCTGTTTGAAAGTTATTTAATCCATATTAATTAATTTGTTCCGTACTTGGACGAGTAAAGACTTTTGGGAGCAATTTCAAGTCAAAGTAGTTTTAGTCGTAGAAACATATTTCTCCATTTATTCTTTGGACGAGTATGACACAAATTTCCTTAATTTACTTGAACAAGATTTTTAATCGACTTTTTAAATATGTTAATCGATTACTCCGTGATTTATGTACCAAAAAATAAAACATAAAACAACACATTGATGATAATTTTATTGCCGAATTATGTTCGTTTTTGCTTACGAATAGTTATAGAAAATAGCAGTTTTTTGTACGAATAGTAAAAAATGTAACTGCGATCGTTCATTATCGACTGTTAACTCGTAACATTTCTTGTAACTATGAGCAACGCTTCATTACCAATGGTTATACTAAAGGATTATGGTTCGTTGATTAAACTAACCGATCTTTACAAAAGTAATTTTAAATTATCGCTATCCCCTTTCTATTACTGTTACAAAACATAAAAAAAACTATCTTCTCTCCCATATCCCCAAAGAGGCAGACAGAGGCAGAACCAAAGCACCCACGATTAGCTAAAGATACTAAATCCCACATTGTGGTAGGTGGTAAGCCAACCAAGCACATATCCAATCCCAGGCAACTACATTTTTATTAGAAAACTGAAAATACACATATCGCACCTTCGGTGGTACAAGGGCTCAACTGCTATTTTTGAAATTTTACAGGAGAGCCATTTTAAAATATTTTTGGCATTCTAAGTTGTCTAGCTTTGTTCATATTGCTCTCAAGTTGTTTTATTTTGTATGAGTTAAAGTATACATTATATTCTTTTTTAGGCATGTGGTTTATAAGTATGAAATACATTTAAGTTTTTATTTATTGTCTTTGTCTCACCAAATAAAATAATATTTTTAAGGATTTCTGTATATTCAACTCATTTTTGCGTTTTTTGACAATTGTGCCCTTGTTCTACCGAAGGTGCGATATGACCCTGCGATCGGAACCCGGGAACTCAAAAAGTCCAACGCCGGACCGCTAGACTACAGAGGCGAGTTTTAATACTATTTTGTAACATTATGTCGTATCAATAGATTTTTTTAGATGTAACTGTTCTCTGCATTAAAAAAGAAACCATTTCTTCTTTTTATGAGTACATCCTAAGCCCGTAAGACAAATTTTTAGTTCTGAGCAGTCGTTTTTTAACAAATAACAGCCGTGTTAGTCCAGGCTTCTATGCAGAATAGACCATCTGCCTTTCTGCCAGGCAGCTCATAAAACGTGAGCGTAAGCTTTCCGTCACTAACACCGTGACATTCTACTAGGTGGTAGAGTTTCGCAGCCATTCGTCCGGATTGGAACCACTGCCTTACCTATTCCTGCTGCCATGACATCAATGCTTGCCGTGGACGTGTTCCGGTTCGGAGGATAATGTAGCAGGTAAACTTACTTTTGGTCTAGGTCTAAGATCCCCATCTCAGGTTGCTAACGCAGATCTATCACTTTGGTATCTCTAGGCGACGTGAATTTCTCGCCATTAGTAAATTCTGCTTGTTTGCCTTCCATTATCAAAAAAAGAGTATTCCAGGATCCAGTGCGTACAAATTCAGTATCAAATTGTTTAAAATTACTGCACTTCTTTTGTTTTGAGCAATGTATACAACGCAGCTATAAAATTGAGTTATGTTGTGTGTTATAACTTGGATATTGCTTTCTCGTTGTATCTCGAGGATCTAGTTTTGGTACAGAAATCGAAAATGGAAATGTATCCAACTATTTCACGAACACAAAATGGCTTCAAACTTTTCTAGTTGTGATAGCATCAGTAAATATTGTCTTTACATTTTATATTTCTGTTTATTTATTTTTATATTTGATATCGCCTTTGTGGTCTTGCGGTTCAGGTGTTGGACTTGACTGCATGAGGTCCCGGGTTCGAATTCCGGGTCACAAGAAAATTTGGGTTTTCCAATTTTCTAATAAAAAAAAATGTTGCTCGCGATTGGATATGTGCCCGGTTGGTAACGGGCTTGCAATCTATCACATTATGGGACTTAGTGTCTTCGGCTAGTCGTCGGTGCCCTGGTTGTGCCTCTGGTGCCTTCGGGGATATGAGTGTGAAAATACTTTTTTTTAATTTTATATTAACTTGGCAATAAAAGTTATTTCATTTTGAACCGGTATCTTATACCATAGTTACACATAAACAACTTTATTATAAGTTAAATAATATCAAAGATTAGTAAATATTATATTGTCTTTGATTTTGAAGTAACAAAATTTAATTAAAGCTACGAGTATTTATATCAAGTTTTGGCATAGTATTAAAGCTAAAACTTAAATCCCTGACAAACACGGGGAAAATACAGCTAACAAACACATGACTTTCCTCTCTCTTATTTTACGTGTTACTCTCAATATGTTTACTTAATTTATGTTTGCTAATACGAAATTTATCAAAGGCGAATATTGGATTATTATAAAAACTAGTGGTCGCTCATTGGTCGAAATTCAACCATAATAAATTTTAATATCATGTTGATAAGAACGCCATCTTCATTTCTCAAGACCAATTACTTCGTTTCCAAAATTTTTAGTGCGCCATCTGTGATCTTTTATCGTTATCATCAATATATTTGTTTGTGTGTGTCAAATGAATGGCAGTATGGGTAATGTTTTATTTATTGGTTTAATGTACTTTATAAGCATTATTATTGAAAAATATTAGCGTTCTGCACTTCTCCTATACATACACTATAAGTGTGCCAAATTTTATGCGCTGCGCAATTTTCGTAAAGAGGGGTCCAAAGTTTTGGCAATACGTATTAATACATAGATAACTACGTTAAAAAACCGTCTTCAAAACTAAAAAGTAAAAAATAATAAAGATTCAATTTTATTATTAATACTTATAATATAATTAATAGTTTGAGGCTTCACACCAACGTCAAACCTATTAATAAATAGCACATATACATAATAGAAAGTATATAATTAACATTAAATCTTTCTTACTTTTTAGTTTTTAGTTTCGAAGTCGGTTTTTTTGTATTTAATACTTTTTAGTTTATTGCGGATATGATTTTAATTTAATAATCTCATAAGTAAATATCTTTATAGCGTGTTGCTGAACACTGATATGTCTGTAATCTTGTCACTAAGTCACCTAAGTGGATCTGATTTGCTTGCGAGAATTGATTTAATTTGATAAGCATAAACATCGAAATACGTAAAAGTAGATAAAAAATGCTCATAAAATAAAAACTTATAGGCCTACCTGAATCAATTTTTTTTACAAATTTCATAACACGTTAACCTATTAAACTAAAATATTTGAAACTAATAACTTTAAACTATTCCGCATCAAACAAAAAAAGAATTACGCAAATCGGTTCAGAAACCTCAGAGAAATTTATATATAAAAAAATAATATACCGGTCCAATTTTAAGTATGAAGATACTTTAATAATTTTAAACTATTCCGCATCAAACAAAAAAAAAGAATTACGCAAATCGGTTCAGAAACCTCAGAGAAATTCATACATAAAAAAATAATATACCGGTCCAATTTTAAGTACGAAGATACTTTAATAATTTTAAACTATTCCGCATCAAACAAAAAAAACGCAAATCGGTTCAGAAACCTCAGAGAAATTCATACGTAAAAAAATAATATACCGGTCCAATTTTAAGTATGAAGATACTTTAATAATTTTAAACTATTCCGCATCAAACAAAAAAAACGCAAATCGGTTCAGAAACCTCAGAGAAATTCATACGTAAAAAAAATATACCGGTCCAATTGTAAGTATGAAGATACTTTAATAATTTTAAACTATTCCGCATCAAACAAAAAAAATTACGCAAATCGGTTCAGAAACCTCAGAGAAATTCATACATAAAAAATAATATACCGGTCCAATTGTAAGTATGAAGATACTTTAATAATTTTAAACTATTCCGCATCAAACAAAAAATACGCAAATCGGTTCAGAAACCTCAGAGAAATTCATATATAAAAAATAATATACCGGTCCAATTGTACCTATGAAGATACTTTAATAATTTTAAACTATTCCGCATTAAACAAAAAAAAGATTTACGCAAATCGGTTCAGAAACCTCAGAGAAATTTATAGATAAAAAAATAATATACCGGTCCAATTATAAGTATGAAGATACTTTAATAATTTTAAACTATTCCGCATCAAACAAAAAAAGAATTACGCAAATCGGTTCAGAAACCTCAGAGAAATTTATATATAAAAAAATAATATACCGGTCCAATTTTAAGTATGAAGATACTTTAATAATTTTAAACTATTCCGCATCAAACAAAAAAACGCAAATCGGTTCAGAAACCTCAGAGAAATTCATACGTAAAAAAAAATATACCGGTCCAATTGTAAGTATGAAGATACTTTAATAATTTTAAACTATTCCGCATCAAACAAAAAAAATTACGCAAATCGGTTCAGAAACCTCAGAGAAATTCATACATAAAAAATAATATACCGGTCCAATTGTAAGTATGAAGATACTTTAATAATTTTAAACTATTCCGCATCAAACAAAAAAAAATACGCAAATCGGTTCAGAAACCTCAGAAAAATTCATACATAAAAAAATAATATACCGGTCCAATTGTAAGTATGAAGATACTTTAATAATTTTAAACTATTCCGCATCAAACAAAAAAATACGCAAATCGGTTCAGAAACCTCAGAGAAATTCATATATAAAAAATAATATACCGGTCCAATTGTAACTATGAAGATACTTTAATAATTTTAAACTATTCCGCATTAAACAAAAAAAAAGAATTACGCAAATCGGTTCAGAAACCTCAGAGAAATTTATAGATAAAAAAATAATATACCGGTCCAATTATAAGTATGAAGATACTTTAATAATTTTAAACTATTTCGCATTAAACAAAAAAAAGAATTACGCAAATCGGTTCAGAAACCTCAGAGAAATTTATAGATAAAAAAATAATATACCGGCCCAATTGAGAACTTAGTCTTATCTTCGTCGTTTTTAATCTACTTTTTTATTTATTTTGACTAGTCACTTTGATGAAAGAATGTCGGAATAAAAAAGATAATAACGTAGTCTACATAAAACAAAGTAAAAGTAAATTAGCAGGACCTTTTTATAATTAATTAAATTCACCCTCTCTCAACCACGACTAATGCGAGGCCATTTCGTTTTTTTTAACAATTAGTACAAATGGTTAGGTCCCTCAATCGTTTGTTTTATTTTTAATTTATTCATTTACAAAATGTTGGACGAATTTAATGCAAAGAAGAGTGAACGTTTTACGAAAAATTCAAGTACAAAGAAATTTATATTATATACCAGACTTTCGACATTCTTTACAATAATACAATAATGTTAAAAGTTTATCAGCGTGTAGTTTTTTGTTTTAGATGACTAATGTGTTACATACATTATAACATTATAGTAACGGCAGTGGAGTGTCACTCTGCAATTTATTTATGTTCAAGCTCTCCTGGTACTCTCCTACCTCCTGAAGAGCCTTACCCCCTCGGGGTTGTCGCTTGCTAGTAGTAGTAGCCATGTAGCATTGCGCGTATTTATCATACATTTCGTGAAATCAGGAAATTTGTCTGCTAGATTACTTACATCATTGAATGACGTAAACAAGGTTACTGAAGAAATAAAAACAATGATATTATATGACCTGGAAGGTTGAAAAGTAGTGACAACTATATGTGACGACACGGGGTAATTGTAGCGATTCTCAGTGCTTTATGACTAGTTTTAATGTTAAATTTTAATTTATATGTGAGAGTTTTTAAGTAATGTTAGCCTATGTCGACATTTTAATTACTCGCTTTCCATAATTCTTTGCTTATCCCAACGTTATTGTATGGAAGCGAGAGTTGGACATGCCAGAAAAAGCACGAAAGTAGAATAAATGCGGTCGAAATGAGAGCGCTACGGAAAATCTGTGGTGTAACGCTCGCTGATCGCATATGTAACTGTGAAATCCGAAAAAGAGTGGGATTGAAAGAAAGTGTTTGGTGTTAAAATGCGAAAGAGCATACTCCGTTGGTTCGGTCATGTGGAAAGAATGACAGATGAAATATTGACAAAGCAGATATACAATGCGAATATGGATGGATGTAAGTACCTGGGAAGACCAAGGTTGACATTCTACGATCAGATCACTCGGATATTATCCGAGGGTGGTATCAAGAGTCTCCGAAACCGGCGTGTTTGTATAAAAAGTGTAATGAACATGAAGGAAGCCAGACAGGTTTTTCAGGATCGTGAGGTCTGGCACTCGATACTCCCTGCCAATCTCGTAAGGTACTTGGCGTGAAGATATGTATGTATGTACTATGTTCACATTTTAAAATTAAATTCAGCTTGTGTTTTGTACGTCATCTGTAAGTTATTTATTCTGTTAAGAACGCCTCGTAGGCCGAGTTGCTAGCGTACACGCCTAAGTACGCCGACCAACCGCGAGGCTCGGGTTCGATTCCCGACGAAGACGGAAATGTCTATTTGAGTGATGAACATTTAGATGTCTGCATTTCTGGGTCTGGGTGTTTATTAAATTTATTCTGGTATCTATTTTGACTAACACCCATAACACAAGCATATAATTTGCTTACTTTGGGGTATTAGATTCAATTTGTGTGACTTGTCCAGGGATATATTAATTTATTTGTTATTGAGACTTTTGGATAGTCGCGGTATCTATCTGAAAGATTGACTTCCAATATTGTAAAAAATAACCCGAAAACATTATTTGTGAAATGGATGCAAGTGTGTTAAAAGAAACAATAAATAAAAAGAATAAGGGCCACTTGCAAGTTCCTGGAATAAGTATTTAACACGGAGTTAGCGTCCAAATAGGGTAAAATCACCTTATATTTGACAGTTTAACTCAATATCAAATGGGGTTACAGGAATGTGCATGTGGCCCTAAGGGGCTATTGTCAGCAGTAGACTTGCGAAGTACTTTCAAGACATTTCAAATAATCCCAAACTCGAAGAATAACCCAAACTCGATTGGAAAAATTAGGAGTACCTTACATACCTATTCCTAGTATAAGATTAGGTCCATGTCATAATAAAATTGCATTGCCATCCAAATCACAGATGCATGGAAAAATTTTGCATATTGGAAGAAAAGTAGATAAAATTTAAAAATCGTACATTGCCAGTAAAACATAAGTTAGTAATAATCCTTAAATCAAAAATTTCCAATAACCTGCCGACAAAACCTGTATATTATATAGCTAAGAACCATCTCAATCACGTTACTTTCAAACAAAGAAAACCTCATCAAAATCGGTCCACCCTTTCAAAAGTGAGGACGCTACACATACAAATATACGTGAAACTTAAATAATACTGCTCGGTTTTTCGCGGGTTAAACATATCAGCATATAAACATATCATATCATAACAAATTACTTTAATAGTATTGGAAGTAAAAACACCTAACCATCTACACTAATTGTTCGTCCTGAACCTAGAATGTTAAGTTTCTTGAATTTGTCATTCGTTACTCTATCCTCCAAATTGGAATGATAATAACGAGCATATTATATTATTATAGCGACAGAAGTAAAGTATCTTCACGCCCATATCCCCGAATAGGCAGAGGTACAACCAAGGCACCCACGACTAGCCGAAGACAATAAGTCCCACAATCTATCGCCAACCGGGCACATTTCCAATCCCGACCAACATTTTTTTTATTAGAAAATTGGAAAAATCCAATTTTCTTTTTGTTGGCCGACTCGGGATTCAAACCCGGGACCTCATGCAGTCAAGTCCAACACCCGGACCGCTAGACCACAGAGGCGATATTATAGCGACAGGATTATGCATTAAATTATTTCAATGTATTTTTATTTCAATTTACATCAACCTTTTGTTAAAAGCTTTTACATTATTTAAAATTATGAACGGCGATTCCAATTCATTTAGTACGGATAATACATTTACGGCGAATACCGAATTCACAATAAATATTCCAGCTTCGGCAATAAATATACCGAATTTGGATCAATAGTCGCTGAATATATATTATAAAATGATGCATAATCAGGGAATTTGTAATGTACTTATGTCTACAGGATTGAATTTCGTGCCTATTATTGTATTATTACATCAATTGTTTTAAAATGTAACTCTAGCTAATGCCCGGTTGACGATAGGCTTGCCACCTATCACATTGTGGGACTTGTCCTTGGCAAGTCGTGTGTGCCCTGGTTGTGCCTCTACATACCTTTTCGGGGATATGGGCGTGAAGACACTTTATTCCAGCATTATTTGTTTGAAAAGGGTCGTTGTAATTCCCATCACTCGATAGGGGTAATATATTTTACCGGTCACCGAACTCGCAATAGATGGTCCAGCTTCGGCTATGAATATTCCAATGATGCTTCAGTCTCTGAATATGTATTGTCAAGTGATGCATGAAGCTCTCTTGTGAATTAATACTTTTCCTTCGAAATTAGATTGTGAGCTCATTATCCATATCAATAACGTGAAAATATATCTATTTGTCCACCTCTACGTCATCACAGTTAAGCCGTTGATTGATTTTGATGTAATTCGATATGCGTCTACATGATTAATAGTAAAAGTAGCTTACGTTTGAACTAGGATATTTATATAAGTAAGGATCAAAGCTCAGACGTAGGCCACTTTTTTGCAACTTCGTTAAAGCGAACATTTTTTATTTGATTTTTAAATTTAATAGGTGATGAAAGTTTATATGAAAGTAGTAGGGAGCTATTCTACGCTGACGAAGTTGAGAGTAAGCAGGTACTTAATTAATAAACATTATAGTAACAAATATATTTGAAACAATTTATTTTATGTACTAATACAAAGAAATTCGTATAATCGTAGCATATATTTATTTGGTTGAGATTTATCTTTCAAATATATAGATAAAAGCTAAATTAAAATTACTTCAATGGTTTCCCCGTCATATAACAAACAAATAATCATACGAGTACAAAATAACATAGAAACAAACGTATAAATAAGATTGAAAGCCATTTCCGTTTTTCTTGTCATTAATGCACTGACACACCCATTTTTATTGTATTAAGAGTTGTAGCTGCGCAAATTTAATCCCCTCAACAGCGATAATACATTTACAATGGTTGCCAAAATATGGTCCATTTTCAACAAAAGGTATTCCGATGAAGTTTCAATTCGCTGAAATAATTGTATGTCTTATAATAATAAATTATAATAATAAATAATAATAATAAATATCCCTGGACAATTTACACGAATCGAACCTAACCCCAAAGTAAGCAAATTATATGCTTGTGTTATGGGTGATAGTCAACGATTCTAAGACATCGAAATACTTAAATATATAACAGAATAAATTTAATAAATAGCCAGACCCGGAAATGCAGACATCTAAATGTTCATCACACAAATGCCTGCCCCCGTCGGGAATCAAACTGGAGCCTCGCGTTTGGTCAATGTAGTTAGGCGTGTACGTTAGCCATTCGACCAACGAGGCGGTCAATAAATGATACATTGTCAGAGCTTTTAAAATCAGTATTAATTATTTGATTTCTTAATTAAGTTTTCTGCCTAGCACCGTTTATCTGTCGAAAATCAAAACTTAAGGCAAGGTATCACCACTAATTGGTAAATTATTATTTGTCCTTTTTAACCCCCGACATCAAACGACGGGTGCGTGCATGAGTAAGTGCGCGCATTCGTGGGTGCGTACATGCTTGCGAGTTTATGTGTGGTTTGTGAGTGTGTGCGTGTGTATGTGAGTGTCTGCGGTATCGTAGTTCTTCAGTGGATGGACGGATTTTGATGCGGTTTGTTTTTTCATTTAAAAGCTGGCGTGATGGAGAAGGGTGGTTCTTAGCTATAGTTTACGGAAGTTTCTAAGGCTGTAAAGGTCATCGGCTCATTTGAAGTTGAGCAGCATCAGACGCACTATTGGTATGGCTGATCTGTTGATTGAGCTCGACGATAGGAGACGTAACTCTGGAATTCCTACTGGTAAACCTATCGAGTTTGGACTCATTACATTCGTCTTCACTAGATATTCATATTTTCTGATGACGAAGACTTTACATAGACTTGACAAGTGCCTGATGAATGATGTATGTATTATGTATCTCTATCTTTAGAATTAATCTAAAGCACATTAATAAGAGATGAGTTGTGAGGTTAACGTGTCTGTATGTGTTTGTCTATGGAATTATAACTTTTGAATGGATGGACCGATTTCGTTGCAGATTTTTTTGTGGTTTGTAAGCTGGCATGATTGAGACGGTTCTTAGCCACTTTTCATATAGGTTTTGTCGGGGATTTGGCCGTCTTATTCGCTGTTCTATTACATAAAAAAACATCGTTTTTGAATTTCCATTGGGTGGGCTATGGTAATTATACAAAACAGTAAATAAAGTATAAAATAAAGGACTATTCCTTACGTGGCAGCAAGGAACTTGTAAAAGGCGACAGATATAAATTCGACATTGTCTACATCGCAAAGTTCTGAAACACATCGCCAGTTTTTATACGTTGAAACAAGCCGATAAATTTCAAAGAAGTAGGTATATAAACTTTGCCTATTGACCCTAAAGATGTTATTGGTGTTTTATCAACTCAATTTGGGATTTTAAGAGCCTTGAGTAAATAAGTTTATGAGTAGGTAATAGGAGTAGTTTACGAGGTTACGAATAAAAGAAAACAAGTTCAAGATAACAAAATAGATAGGATATTTTAGTTCGCGTAAAATTCGAGAGAATATACATATTCTGAGTTTTTATATGAAAGTTTGTAGAAGTTTTGCACCTAAACTAACTTCATAGCACTAAATGTATTTTATCTCTTTTTTCCCTTTGTTAAAATAAATAGAGATATTTGAAAAAAATATTGACAAAACTTGATCTTAGACGTAAAACTTGATATAAGATTATTTTAGCACTTACCTGTAAAACTCGAAGTCGTAGTATAAGGGCCAAGGGGTAAGAGAATACGCGACCAAAGATCGCGCCATCCCTTTCTGATGTTAAAGGTGCTGCTGACTCTTTACGATGTGACAGGGCAGCCTAAAACAAAAAAAATATGTTTACATATTTATTTACCACTTAAAAGGGTATTAGTGTGCTACCAACTCGAAACCAGCGAGTCTGAAATCTCACTCTCCAACTGGATAGTGGCGACCACTGACGTTAAACAATCCAAAAATCGATATTTCTATTAATTCCATTACCAAATGGTTGGGTTGTCGCTTCCCTATGACCAAACTTTTTAATGGGCTTATTTAACACACGAGTAAGTTATTTGTCTTTTTTAAGTTAAGTTACGGGTTAAGGGTTAGTCAGATGTTTCAGTGGCTCTGTCGAAGGTGTCAGACAACTCTGTTGCTTTATAAAATTCTTAATTGATAATTAAATGCACTAAAACTACAAAAACCGATTACAATTATTTCATTGGGTACCACGTCGCGATTTGATAATTCTTATTTTTGAAAGATCACAAACGTTTCATAAAGATCCCATATAAATTTTATCCTTATTTTACTAGTAGTTTTAAGTTACACGTAATAATGCATAAATTTTTGACATATCTTGCATTGATAAGTAAAATATCAATGCACTATTAAGTATAACTTAAAAACCACTGGTACGGACAAAATTAAAACGTGACAAAACTCGGAATTATGACCTTTTGATAAAATTAATAGGTAGGTATGTGACTAACTCGGAATTATGACCTTTCTTTTTATAAAAGTTCAATCAAAAGTGGTCGGCTATTGACGAAGTAATCGCTTAACGAGCACACAAAAATACAAAAAAAAGTCGAATTCCTCCTTTTTTTGGAATTGGTTAACAATTTTAATTAAATTGTTATTCTTTAGGAAGGCGTGAGTTCAACGTTACTGAAATAAATTTCTACTCTATACTTTTCCCGTCCTCAATGATGGAACCCAAAAGCCCCCATCCATCTAATTTATATTCCGTTTATACTTTGTATCCCGTGCGTCGCGGATCAGAAGATTACCACCGGCATATGCTTATAATCTATTTGAGCCGACGTACGTGTATCACAAAAGTTTATAAAGCTTAGGTATACAAAAGAAAACACATTGTTTAATTCAGGGTTTGTTTCATGTATACCTATTTTCTTGGTCTATTAGCCTTATGGAAATATAGTTGAAATCCTGATTTTCGTCAGCTATAATAATACTAAATACAATGTTATTATACCCAAGAAATATCTATAACCTCTATAGATAATTCCCTTAATAATAAGACTTATGCACCCCTTGATCTGGTGTGTAACTTCATTTTTTGTTAGCATAAGTGAAGTTATACACTAATCTTCTTATATTAGGCAATTAGACACGGCGTAAGGTACGCCAAGTTCAACCTGGTATTATAGTCTTTATTACGATGTGTGTGTGATAATATCAACTTAATTTAAGTCCTTCGTTAGTCCATGTTTATTGATAAGACGGCAGATGAACGGGCGCGTAAGTTTTATATTAAGGGGGAATATGTTTAGAATTTCGCAACGTCGCGGTTGGCGGAAGCAGTTGTGAATGCATCAGCAGCTTGGATATTATAGGTTCTTAGTGTAATAGTGGCTCCACACTTGACTATTTGTGCTTGATTATTCTTTGTACTTGACAAATTACTTAGGTATGGGGAATATAATATTTACATATTTTTATAATGGTGGTAATTCTGCTGTTTACAAACTAAATTTATTTTAGATGCATGTTATATTTTCCCGTATAACAAAAACAAATGAAATGGAATTAAGACATGTCAGATTGGTTCGGACATATTAAATTAAGGTGTTTTCAATCAACATTTTCCGAGAGATTAATAGTCTGTAAAAGTGTCGTGTATAGATTAATCTGAGAGCACTAAAGGTGTTTTGTCTCTTTCTTTCACTTTCGTTGAAGGGAAATAGAGATAGCTTTAAATTATTGTAGTGAATGCGCAACAAAATTACTACCATTATTTGCCATATTTTATTTATTGCATTGCATTAATATAAACGCGAATTCGCCGACTATGCTTTCATTTTAAAAACATAAATAGTTAAATCGACTGTCCCGAATTATTGTATAAAATTTTCCACTAACAAACTAAAACTTAAACAAGACAAGACTCATGCCTGATTAGAATGAACAGATCTTTCAATAGTTAGTGTAAAAATCTAGAAATTGATCCATTTATAACCAACGTTCCTAAAGCAAGGCGATGCTACAACAACAATTACTGAGCAGTGATTTAATAGGTAATTTGATTTGTTTTTATTATTGTTTTTACGCTGTATTTTCTTTTTCAATCATTCATACATACATACATACATATCTTCACGCCAAGTCCCTTACGAGGTAGGCAGAGAGTATCGAGTGCCAGACCTCACGATCCTGACAAACCTCTCTTGCTTCCCTCACATTCATAACCCTTTTCATACAAACACGCCGGTTTCGGAGACTCTTGACACCACCCTCGGATAATATCCGATTGATCTGATCGTGAAATGTCAGCCTTTTTTAGTCATTCAATTGACTATTATTTGTTTTGTGCTGTTCAATATGTTTCGTGTGTCATGATGTAGTGTTAAAATACACATATTCGTATTTTTTAATGTTTAATACATGTATCTATAAGTGAGGAACTGCAATTGGTTTTCTGTTACTATTTTAATTGTATAACTGCTATTGGTCTAAGCG
>NJDC01000248.1:129014-141399 GCA_002245475.1 Calephelis virginiensis | reverse complement strand
AAATTTCTTTAGTTAGAGATAAGCTCGCCTTTTGTGCATTTTTAACTTCTCGTGTATTTTGTGTATTTTAGTTTTTGTGTGCAATAAAGTGTTAAATAAATAAAAAAAAAGATAGTAACCAGCTTACGATATATAAACAAAACTAAGTAGATGATTGAAGAAACTTGGGCCGCTCTGGGATCATAAACTTCAAAATTGTTCAAAGTTCGGCAAACTTTCAAACATATCCGAACGTAAATTATGCTGCCATATACGAGTCCACTGACAGGATAAAGTTAAAACACTCTTATCTTTCCGGAAACTCACTTATAAGATTGAAATGAGTTTGATTTTATATTAGCACTTCACATGATTGGGATATATTACCACTTTGTTAGATTAGATTCAATATAATCAGTGTTAAATAGGAATAAATTGACGATGCCGATTGACGATTGACGATTGACGTTTGAGCCGCGATAGCTTAATGAAAAATCAGCGACAGCATATATTGTTGATGTCGAATGTTTCAATCTAATATAGAGCTAAACGTCGATGAGGTGCCAGTTTATAAACACAATGTAAAACAATACGAGAAACACTACACGCTTTTATAAAACAATTTAGCTTTGCAAAAATTGCGCTCTATCTGTCAAATTCTTAATTATTGTTTATTCACATTTTATATTAATATGTTTTTTAATTGTATATTTGTACATCATAATAAGTATACATTTATGTTCAAGTTTTCTCTATGAGGTTATCTGTGTGCAATTTCCTTATGAGATAACCTCAAATATTACAACATTCCTAAGTATTTGCTTTTCTGTGTTGTTTCAATTAAAAAAATATAAACAAAATGTTATTCATAGAAAATAAGCTGAAGATGCACTGAAACCAGTGACCATTTAGTTTTGTTTAATAAATTACAGCAATGAGCGATTACACTGAAAACCGGCTGTTTAATAATAAATGTTTACTTCATCCCGCGGTGATCTAAATAGTAATCCAATTCCAGTCTACGCAGATATTTTTTATCTATAATTTTTTTTCTCATGTCTCTTTTAATTCAAACTAGCAGCCCGTCCAAGCGTCGCAACTTCTGCGTATACATATAAATATTTTCACTCTATCACACAAATAAAACACATCTAAATCCGTTGTGTAGTATAAAGATCTAAGCTTAAATAGAGACGGACAGCGGAAAGTGATATGTATTGATACCTTGTAAGAGGATTAATTGCTTTGTAATAACAAAACGTGACAATTAAACAAGTGAAACAGGAAGAAGGCATTTAGTGAGCTGTCCGCTTTTTGTACCCTAATATTATTACTATAACTTTCTAAAGGTACGTCCAAACTAACAAGTTAATTTACAATTTTTTACAACACAATAATTAAGTATTTTTCGCGATTTCCCTGGGATTTCATTTTTAGATTAAGATTTGGTGATAATGGGACCACGTCGGAAGTACGATATGTCAAATAATATGAGATTTTTTAAAATCGGTTCAGAGATGGCGGTTAAATCGATTAACATACTTGAAAAAATATTTTGGAGTCGAACATATTATAACCTCCTTTTTTATAGTCGTTTAAAAATAACGTTTTTTTTGTATCGCGGATGTCCGTGGCGGTGTCACTTACCATCTGATGACCTTCTTGCTTATCTGCCTCCTATTCTTTAAGAAACTGTTTTTACTCCTCCTGCTGGCATGAAAATCAGACGACTTCTAGTTGTCATTATTTAGACCGAACTAAACTGGTGGTGTGCAGTAGATATAAAAAAGACGGGTTGCACTCCGGGAGTGCCGGCAGAAGCGAAAACTTGAATATTAACGTTTCTCTTTTTACGTCGCTTTAATTATCAGTATGAAAGAAATATCATTTATGCACAAATATTATTTTCTTAACAATAAGCTGCGTTTGGATTAACGAAAACTCGCTAAAGTAAAACCACGTGACGGCTAGGAGCGTCGTCATATTATCTGTACAACGAACATTGCTCGTTTACACATAAAGCTTATTTTCAAGATGGAACAAATAGAGCAATGTTTGTTGATATCTGCTAGGTATATTGCGGCGTATTATCCATTGCGCATCCTATACCCTTCGGAAATATCTAAGCAATACAAAAACAGCAATGAATCGACGTTTTATTTTAGATCTCGCGCCGTCTTATTCGCGCATGTGCAGTGCGCCGTTTTATGTTCTGACGATCTGACGAGAGTTTAGAAATTTTTACTTCAAAAACTTAATCTCTTTGTAAATTTATTTAGTGGTACAATTTAATGATATGCTTAAATATTTGTGTAACAATTTTTTGCGTCAGTTGCCGTAAATGCATAAAACTTAATTTCGTTTCATTTGATTTGATTTTTTAAAGGTGGCTGCTCATTTGGCGTAGACGATTCTTAAAGGATAATAAATACACATCTTAATATGGTAGGATAGTTTTTGGCAAACAGGCTTGGTCAGTCGGTCGGTTGGTAGTCAGTTTAGAAAAACATAAAAATATAATGGTTTTACGAAAAATAGTTTGACTGGTGAACACATGCTTCTATTTAATGGTTCGTTTATAATTGTTGCCTCAAAGCAATTTATGATAAAAATTATAATAGTCATAGTGTGTAATGTCATTCTTGGTTCAAAATGGTATCCATTTAAGTAAAAAATACGAACAAAATAACGCTTAGTGCTTAGTTTAATTCGTATTAACCTATCTTTACTCTATGGTTAAATAATAAAACTTTTTAAATTGTTTTTTTTTAATTTGAAGTCAATGTGATCAAATGACGTAAATCTGTCAAATATTGTTTATAAGATATAACCAAAAACTATAAAAGACTTATGTTTAACCACAAATTATTAAGACTTATGTACAATTAACATTGTGACATAATTTTAAAAGTAATTTCATTTATTCATATTTTTAGGTCAATTTGATGAGAATAAAATGGCTTCAGCTTCACCAAAGCCGCGAAGAAAAAGGTTCATCCCCAAATATGAAGTTGATGGAGTATACAAAGTAATACTTGGGGAGGAGACGCAAACACAAATAGAAATGCTCGTTGGTACTCATGTGAACGCACAATATCCATGGAAGGTAGCTAGCAAGGACAAAATAATGGAAAGTATTGAAGCAGGTGGTGAGTTGTCTGAATTCTTTTCAATTAGAGAACAAATACAATCGTATCCCGAAGAAGAAATGTTAATGGGATACATTGTTGATGAATCTAATAATGTCGATGAATTTTATGTTTGTTGTACTATTGAAGCAAGAGATCATTGTAAACAACAATCCGATAGATTTATAAGGAGGCAAGAAAAGAAACTAGAGAAAGCAGTTCAAAAAAAGCCTCGTCCATGGAAAAGCTTAGGTAGCGAAAAAGAAATGCTGGAATTAATACCAATTAATACGAGAACTTTAATAGAAATGGAAGTTAAGGTAAAATTTCCTAAAGAATACGAACCTAAAAAATTTCTTGTACGAGATACAAATTGTGTGAGAGATGGTTTCATTGAATTAACACCATATAGACAAAAGTTCAATAATGTTTTCAAACGTAGGATTGATTGCGAGTGTCAAGCGTCACCACCTATGACGCATAATTTTGCACAAACATATTTACGCTATCCTCAAAATGTGTGGACTCAATCTATTGCTGACGCTCTAGGCGCTTTTGAAGATAAAGAAGCTGGTGGCGATACAGGATCGACAAAAGAACAACGGAATCTAGGGGGTGAAAAACAAGATTTGGAAAATTCTGGGGATGAGGATGAAGAAGAAGAAACAATTAAAGATACTCAAGACGAAGTTGGATTGCAAGCATTCAGAACTGCTTTAAATCGAATGCGACGACCATCTTATATTCGAAAGTTTAACAATTTTATGACCGTCAAGAAATCCGAAATGGAGTCCATTGTGGAATTAAATACGGTCATGGACATGTATTTTAACGACTACCATAATTTAGTTGCTACTAAATCAGTCGATATTTTTGATTCTATGACATTTGAAGAATACGTATGCTTTACAGATGTTAGAGCTAAAGATAAATATATATCTTGTGCTGTTTTTCATCCGATGTGGTCGGGCATTGTTGCCATATGCTATGCTGATGAGTCACCAGTTGTAAAGAAAACTTCAATTTTTCGACCTGATCCGATACAAAGAGCTGTATATGGCCTGAATCCCGTAATGATATGGAGTCATACTGATAGCTTATTTCCAAAACTTTATTTAGAATGTCCACGTGAAGTGAAAGTGTTGTCATTTTGTCCATTTAATGAGAATATATTAATAGGTGGATGTATAAATGGTCAGATTGTTGTTTGGGATTTAACAAATAAATTAGAGAATGTGGAAAAAATTGAAGTACTTAGTGAAAAAAGGGAAAAATATCGAATAGCGATGAACGCTCATATGGGTTGGTACAAAAATATTCAAGATAAAGCTGTTGTAAAATCGACAGCTTTAAGCAACTTAATCACAAGTCATTATGGACCAGTGTCTGCTATCAATTGGTTATCGCCTAATTTTTGTATAACTCCAACGGGTAAAACAGAAATGACACCGAAGAATAAAAAGTCCATAATATTTTTAACAGGCGCTGAAGATGGCGAAATATTAATATGGAATTTATCTGTCGAAAGCGTTAGTCAATTTGAAAGCAAGAAAGTAAAAAAATCGAAAAGGGTCATCCGGAGGCCTTCTGGATTGCTAATTGATATTTCTCCTCTGAACATACTAGATCGTAACTTGCAGCCATGTTACAAAATATTACTTGGTAATGCTGGGCAACCACAAGTTATACCGCTGCAAAGTTTTGGAATGAATCAACCCATTATTAAATATGATTATTCGCCGAGAAATAGTGGCTTGGGTAGAAAATATTATACGCCTGTAATTATGCAGCAAACTGAAGAAGAAATAAACTCCACTTTATATTGTGGTTCGTCACATGGTGAATTAGTAAAAATCTCTTGGGAAGGACACGAGTTTAATACTGGTGAACTTGTTAATTCTGAATATTGTGATATAAAATTTAGCTGTTTTATACACGATGGTATAATCACGTGTACGCAAAAAAATCCATTTCTTGACGATATAACTTTAACGGTGGGTGGTAAAATATTTGCAATTTGGCATGAAAAATTACTAGGTCGACCTTTGATATGGAAAAAGAGATCTTGTCATTTAACTGATGGTAAATGGTCGTTATATAAACCTAGTTTGCTGTTTATTACTACTTCTGACGGTGATTTAGAAATTTGGGATTTGCTGTTAAGAAGCGATAAACCTGTTGCTGTTCAAACATTATCAGGAGATATGCTTACTGGAGTAAGTCTTCATTCTTTACCTATAGCTAAAAACATAATAGGAGTTAGCGACATTCACGCATCTTTTAGAATGTTTTTAAATCCTCCAATTTTTATGATAGAAAACTCATCATACGTGAATCGAATGAAAAACATGTTATCTAGAGAACTTACAGTGGTGCAAACGTTCAAAGTGTGGCAAGAACAATGGATGTTGAATAACCCAGAAATTTTACTTGAATTAAAACGAAAGGAAGGTGAATTATTAGCATTAAAAGAAGAAGAAAAAAAGAGAGAAAAAGAAGAAAAAGAAAGGAAATTAGAAGAAGAGGCAGAGGCTAAAAGGCTGGCAAAAGCAAAAGTTATAGGTCCAGAGGAACGATGGCAGATGATTATCCAGAAACTAATTGAAAGAACAATAGCAGTAAAAAAAAGAATAAATAGAGCAGAATTAATCGAACATGAAAAACCTTTGAGAGAGTTAGAGGCGCAGCGCTTAGAAAAGGAAAGAAGAATGCTGGAGATTATGAAAAATCAAAAGGCTATATTTAATGATACTGTAGCCATATTATTTCCCGAAGCTATCAAAAAAGAATTGAAGCCTAAGAAATCTTTCCTTCCTGGTAGTAGAGAATCAATGAAACAAATATTTATGAATGAATATAATACTATTAAAAAATCAGCTATAAAGACTGTCAAAGAAAATCCTTTCCAGGTCGCATTTTCTTGGGATGCTACTTTAGCCGACGGCAAAGAAAGACGGATAGCTCTTAACGCTCACGAAGAATTTATAAAAATGCATAAGTGCCGAATTGAAGAAGAGTATTATGGAGTACAAGGGCATAAATTGGAATCTGAAGAATCTATAGCTCCTGTTGAACCTGCATCCGAATAAGAACTAGTCTTTTAATTTTATACGAATTATGATGTATTATTTATATCAATAGATTATAAATATAAAATGGGTTTGTTTCATTTTTGCTGATATTTCTTGACGTATTTATTCCATTATGTTGTCTGACAGTAAGCCACAAAATTATTGTTCGTTATAGTTGTGTTTGGTTAGGAGAGTAAGTGGCTTTAGATCCTAACCTTAGTCTGGAAACCCGTCCCACCTTTTAAGTCTAGGTGGTGAGATAATCAAGTATCAAAAAGTATCTTCACGCCCATATCCCCGAAGAGGTAAGCTGATGCACAACCAAGGCACCTACGACTAGCCGAAGATACTAAGTCCTACAAGGTATAGGACGTTAGTACATATTATTCTGTGGTATAGGTGGCAAGCCTATCGCCAACTGGGCACATATCCAATCCCGGGAAACGTTATTTTTATTAGAAAATTTAAAACTAATACTTTTGATTTATTTTTGTTTCCTCACCCGGGACCTTAAGAAGACAAGTCTGACGCCTGACTGCTAGACTAACAGGCGGTAATGAAGTATTTTTCTTGTTAATATCATATCAAAATACTTAATGAACAGTTACAGGTGCCATATTTTATTAATTATTTACCAGCATCCTTATTTCTAATTCTGATAAAGTAGTAATTTGATTATACTTCAGAAATTAAATGAATAAACTTGTAATAAAATTAAAACAATTTCAGTGGTAAAGTTGGTTTTCATATTCATAAAAATATTTTGAAACTTTTGATGGTATCTTAACGCTCATATCCCAGAAGAGGTTAGCGGAGGTACTCCTAGAGCGTCCACAACACTACTAGCTCGAAGACACTAAGACCCACAATGTAATATTCCCATTCCACTCGGACACATATCTAATCACAGGCAACGTTTTTTTTTTTTCTTTTAGAAAGTTGAAAAATCTCTTTTGGTTTGGTTTTCAGACCTGGGGATCGAACTGGAAACCTCATGAATTCAAATCTGAAACCAGAGCGCTAAACCACAAAACGATTACAGATAATTATTTTTTTTAATATAGATGCAATAATTTAAGGGCCTTACAACATTGA
This sequence comes from Calephelis virginiensis, assembly GCA_002245475.1. Lineage (NCBI taxonomy): Eukaryota > Metazoa > Arthropoda > Insecta > Lepidoptera > Riodinidae > Calephelis > Calephelis virginiensis. The sequence continues at coordinate 134,126 of NJDC01000248.1, read as the reverse complement.
GCTCTTCCATGTCGTCTTCACAGAAGAAAGATGTCTGAGCGGCACATAATTTACGCTTCATAAGGATGAATGCTCCTCCGACGTGATCACGATATCGGCATCTGGAACAAGGAAGCTCATTAATCAACGATCTACTTTGAATTATATCCAAGGTTGTGTATCCACCACATCCTTATCTATCCTTAGGACATTATCAAAAACTATTCAATTGGTCGAATTATCAAAAGGAGTAGCTCTCGTATTTTTTTTTCAATTTTAGTATTTCAGTAAAAAAATTGATTATATACTTAGTAAGAATTTTTATTCCCTACTGTAAAATAAATGTATTCAGTGACCCCACGACTAACTTCGTGCAAAAATAGCATACATAAGAACACACAGTTGTCATTATAATAGTCCCCTTTTTTAAAATCGATGTTGGCTAAAAAACATAATTGCAATGTGTTTTGCCCATTATGTTGTTTGTTTTAATAAATTTTAAGAGCGAGGCTTTAGTTTTACTTAGACAAAAAAATAATACTGAGAAGTAAATACCTAATTATCCTATAATCAAAAATGTCCAATAACCCCTGGAAAAATCAATATGTAATGCAGCTAAGAACCATCTCGATCACGATACTTTCAAAAAAATCTGCAACAAAATCAATTCATCCGTTCAACAGTTATAATGTCACCGACAGACAAACGAACGAGTCAAATTTATAACACCCCTTCTTTTTCCAACGAGGTTAATAACTAAGGATTTCATATTTCATTGTTAACCGAAACGAAACTGGGGTAGTTTTAAAATTACAAGAACTGTCTTATAATTCGTGCCGAACATGGTAGTCAGAGCCCATATATTAGAAGATTCGAACTTAATCGACCTTCACCGATCTGATAATAGAATGTAACATATTTACTTTATAAAACTAAAAGAAAGAAGATACTTTTATAAATTTGATAAGTACATTAGAAATACATTAAAAATAGGTTACCTGAAAATCATTCACAGAATATTTTAATGTTGTTCTATTATCCAATCAAATGAAAGTAACTGGCATAGACTTATCTATTTTAACTGGCAAACCAGAAGTTCGTCCATGTAAATAAAGTCTGCATATTCTATACGTGTTCAACCGTCTTATTAATAAATGTGGTGTAGGGTAGGTGTAAGATTAAGTTGATATTATAGTCTCTATTACATTGTAATAAAGACTATAAGACCAGGCTGAACCTTGGAGTACTTTACGCCGTGTTTATTTATAAGAGAATATGACAGTAAATTGTTAATCTCTTACTATTGAAACACTTAATGTTTTTTTTCAAAAAATAATTAAAAGGATTCTATCTATGAAATTTTATGCAATCCATTTTAACATACTAAATTTATTATAAAATTTGTTTCATTCTATTATCATTTCGGATCTTAAGCCTTTACTAGACTTTATCACGCTAAAATTAGCAAGTCACATAAAACATGTCTTCATAAATGCTTTTTTTTAAATGTATATTGTCTTTACTGCTAAGTGAGCTAATTAAATTCCAGACCTAAAGTCCAATAGACAGCGTTAAATTGCTGTATGTAATCAATAACATTGGTCTGACAATCACTGAAATATTTGTAATCCCGGTGTAGATAAACTGCCAGATAACAGTCGCTGGAGAAATATTTCTTTTTCACTCTCGATAGTTAAGGTGATATTGTGAATTTGGCTGGCATTATCATTTATGATATTTATAGGCGACGCAAATGTCTTATCGTCAGAAAATCCGTTTGTTTTCGCTGTTGCCTTCTGTAGCCTTTAAGTATTATAAGAATAAAAAAACTGGCTGGTGTTCGATGACCTCTTTACCAATGAGGTGATTAATTGAAAAGACAATCGGAGTTTTGGCGCCATCGTGAATGAAGATGGTCGTATTTTTTTCATAATTATTGAATTTAGTGTAAATTACAAGTAAAATTAGTTAATTAAGGTGGGAATTGGTTTAATTTTGTCCAGTGAAAGTGCACAAATGAAATAATCATGAAAAAATTAGTGTATCGTGAATTTGCTCCCTGCCGCCAAATCTCTCAAAGTGAGCTTGTGTAAAGTGTCCACCGCTTTACTGAAGACCCTGACGTGACTCTGTAAATAGTGACTAATGACTGTATAAGAATAATTAATCCGGAAGACACAGCCTAAAGGTCTAAGCCGGCCCCAGAAAGGGGCAAATTAACTTTAAAAAAAGACAATCACTTCAATCGTTTTTTATTCGCCCAAATTATATGACACTAGTTGCCTTGTATTAGACTTACTTTCAAATTATACGGGTTATACTTTTCTAAGTAAACTTTATACAAATTCGGGTTTGCTATGTATCTATGGAAGTCCCGCCTCTTATTACGTAGTATTTTTATACTCTTTGACTTCAATATTAGGAATTTTGGCTATCGGTGGCGTTATTAACCCCTTTAATTTCATTTTCATAAATAAATTTATTTTGAAGTATCTCCAAAAATATGATAAATTTTCTCGAATAAAGGGTAAAATACAATACCGTTTCAGTAGCAGTTTACTTACCTTTTTGCAGCTTATTAGTTATATTCAGTTTATGAGCATTATGTATCCGGTTTATGGGCAAGATAAATAGTAATATGTGGCCTTTTATCACCCTGGGAATAGCTTCTGTTACTTTGATGAGAGACGTAATAAAAGGGTAAATAAATACTTCCTTCTTGCCATAAGGCTGCATTTGTTAAATAGGGATTTTTAGTACATACCGTAGATGTGTTCGTTGCGTCATTATTTACCATTGACCTCTAAAATGAAACACAAAAAACAAAAAATGTCAGCCGTTCTAACATTACTACGGCTGTTCAGAAATGTGGTGTATCGATATCGATACATGATCTATTAGTGATTATCGATAGTTAAGTTTAGGTAAATAGATAAGAATTATTAATTACCTTCAAATTAAAATTGCTAATATCAACTATACTCGAATCCTCATAAGCAAATACTAAACTGCTGAATTGTCCATACATTTTTCCAACCCATTTATTTTGTACTTCAGTAAATACAGACCACAGCTAAATTTATATGGTCAATTTTCATAGCCTTTTTATTTTTATATTAAAAAAGTAAAAGTAAAATATCTTCACGTCCATATAATCGAAGAGGTAGGCAGAGGTACAACTAGGGTAACCACGACTAGCCGAAGACACTAAGTCACACAAGGTGATGGTAGCAATAGATGAAAACGTTATTTTTATCTGAAAATTTAAAATGCACATTTAATTTTTTTTTTGGTGCCCGACCTGGGTCTCAAGAAGTCAAGTCAGACTCCGGACCATAACTATTTAATTTCTATATATATTATTTAAATATATGTGTACTACAATATTGTGAAATATATTGGTGATACTATTGTAATAAATTCATAACACATAATCCTATCATAAGTAAATTTAATTTAATTTGTAGGGTATAGTGGTCAGGTGTTGACGTTGACTACATAAGGTCTCGGGCTCAGTTTCCGGGTCTAGGATCATTAAAATGTGTCTTTTCAGTTTTCGAAGAAAAATAACATTGCCTGGGATTTGATAGGAGTCCGATTGCCAATAAGCTTGCCATTGTTACCTTGTTCAAGTCGTGGTTTACTTCTTTATACCTCTGACTTCTGAGGCATATAGAGGATAGAAGGGGCGCAAAGATACTTGCTTCATTTATTTTACAATTTTTTGGACTATCATTTTACAACGTACAATTTATTTTTAGTATTGGCCCGTGTTGGTCCGGGCTCCTTTGCAGAATAGACCATCTGTTTCCTGCCAGGCAGCTCGTAAAAGGCGAGCATAGGCTTACTGTCACTAACACCGTGACATCCTACTAGGTGGTAGAGTTTCGCAGCGACTCGCCCGGATTGGTACCACCGCCTTACCTATTCCTGCCACCATAACGTCATGACGTGTTCCGGTTTGGAGGGTAGCCAGTAAACTTACTTTTGCTCGAGGCCTAACATCCCGGCCTCAGGTTGGCAATGCACCATTACCACCTTTGATGTCTCTAGGCGGCGTTAAATTTCTTACCACCAAGAAATTCGTCTGCTTCTTTGCCTTCCATTATCATAAAAAAAATATATTTGTCATTATAATAGGACTGCGTAGGCTGGAAAAAGGAGTGGATACTAAAGTATGTTTTTATGGATAAAACTAAAAATAGACCTTTGTCGCAGGGTCAAAGTACATTCTTATGATTATATTGCCGTTTTCAACCTATTATCATATTTAGGGTAAAGTGGCTTTTTACTATCCGCTGGGGATTTCACCTTTTACTTTAATGGCATGCATATCATCATCATTATTATCGTAAAACAACCTATGTCTGTGTTTATGTCTGTTTGTTGAAGATTTTTTTTTTTATGATATTGGAAGGCAAACAAGCAGACGGATTTCCTGATGTTAAGAAATTCACGCCACCTAGAGACACCAGAGGTGATAATGGTGCGTTGCCAACCTGAGGCTGGGATGTTAGGCCTCGAGCAAAAGTAAGTTTACCGGTTACCTTACCCTCCGAACCGGAACACGTCATGACGCTATGGCGGCAGGAATAGGTAAGGCGGTGGTACCAATCCGAACGAGTCGCTGCTAAACTCTACCACCTAGTCAGATGTCACGGTGCTAGTGACGGTGAGCCTATGCTCGCCTTTTACGAGCTGTCTGGCAGGAAGGCAGATGGTCTATTCTACAAAGGAGCCCGGACCAACACGGGGAAAATTCAATGTTTTACGAATTCTTTTGAAACATAAACACATTACCTAATGATGTTGTTAATATTTTAAAGTGAAAGTACTCAAACTAAAATTTTGCTTTAACCAATGACAAAACCTTCATTAAAATGTACCTAGCTAAAAAGAATTTTGAATTTTCAACAAAAAATTACATTGAAATCTGACCATCCAATCAAAAGTTATTATGCCACAGATACGACAAAGTTAAAATACCTCTCTTATTCCGTTGGGGGTCAAAAACTCTACTAATCCCATCCTCCTCCTTTCCACCGTGTTTTTTTATAGAATTAGAAATATTAGGATTTCTAAGAAGAAACACACATTACTGATGAACACCAAATGTTGCAAATTGCAATGAGT
>NJDC01000248.1:117577-128027 GCA_002245475.1 Calephelis virginiensis | reverse complement strand
AGGCAAACAAGCAGACGGATTTCCTGATGTTAAGAAATTCACGCCACCTAGAGACACCAGAGGTGGTAATAGTGCGTTGCCAACCTGAGGCTGGGATGTTAGGCCTCGAGCAAAAGTAAGTTTACCGGCTACCTTACCCTCCGAACCGGAACACGTCATGACGCTATGGCGGCAGGAATAGGTAAGGCGGTGGTACCAATCCGGACGAGTCGCTGCTAAACTCTACCACCTAGTCAGATGTCACGGTGTTAGTGACGGTGAGCCTATGCTCGCCTTTTACGAGCTGTCTGGCAGGAAGGTAGATGGTCTATTCTACAAAGGAGCCCGGACCAACACGGGAAAAATTCAATGTTTTAGGAATTCTTTTGAAATATAAACACATTACCTAATGATGTTGTTAATATTTTAAAGTAAAAGCACTCAAACTAAAATTTTGCTTTAACCAATGACAAAACCTTCATTAAAATGTACCTAGCTAAAAAGAATTTTGAATTTTCAACAAAAAATTACATTGAAATCTGACCATCTAATCAAAAGTTATTATGCCACAGATACGACAAAGTTAAAACACCTCGCTTATTCCGTTGGGGGTCAAAAACTCTACTAATCCCATCCTCCTCCTTTCCACCGTGTTTTTTTATAGAATTAGAAATATTAGGATTTCTAAGAAGAAACACACATTACTGATGAACACCAAATGTTGCAAATTGCAATGAGTTAATGCCTTTTTATATCCGAGTCAAAAGGAGAAACATTTTATTACGCTACAATAAAAAACTTGGTTTAAACTGAAATTGAACTGAAATAATAGACTTACATTAGTTACACACGTTGTTTTGTAGTTAACACTTGTACTTTATATCATTTTATTTTATTTTTTAATACTTAATAATTTATAATTTTATTTATTTTTTAAAATAGGGATTACAGTTACTAGATTGAAAAATGGCCTTTTCAATCTAGTAACTGTAATCCCTATTTTTGGGGAAAAAAACTGATATAATTTTTTTGTGGTTTGTTTACTGTTAACATTTTTATATGTAGGTACCGTCAGTAACATCCAACCAAATAAGTATTGAACTTTAAATTAAAACAGTCTTTTTATGTTTAGTTTCAAAGTCCTGATGATGCTGTAAAAAGTGAAACCGGTAATAGAAAGTGTTAAAGAAAGTATATTGAGGATAAGTACAAGTGTACTACAAAAAAAACGTGTGTATACAATGGAATTCCACCAAGTGCCGACGATAGCAAGTATAGATTCTCTTACATTAGTTATTAAGCAATATCATATTTTTTATAATAGTACATCACAGCTAGCGCTCTGCAGCAACTCTCCTTATGTGGCATCACTGTCTTATCTACTCAATATCAATGCTCGTCATTGACGTGTTCCATGTTGAATTACGCTTCAACACAGGACAAGGCGGGTATTATGTACATCTTGGCGTAAGATATATACAATTATGTATGTAAGAGTACGCATCAGTAACATCTATGTTTTCTATAAACAATAGTTTTTTCTTACCATAAGAATAGCCGACTGCTTGTTTGCTATTTTATTACGGTAAGATATATGATAAAAAATATCAAGGTATGGTATATAAGATGGGATTGGTCGAAGGGTTAAAGTATTCATCTTATTCCTGCCTTATCTCACCTATTACCATATTATTCAGAATAAATTTATGAGCATAATGTATCCAGTTTATGGCCAGTAAAATAACTTTTTACTGCTCTGCGGACAGCTTTGTTATCTTTATATGTAGTAGGTGTCATCACCTATCTACCAACTTTAAAGGAGGAAAGACTTGTTTGTTTTTGTAATGAATGTGAGACATTGAAAATTATTAGATTGATTATGAATAGTTTCTCATTTCACACGTTTCATTATCCCGATACATTTAAATTTATTACGCTAATTGGAATGCGAATGACCGCCTACCTTTTTGTTACTCTTTTTTGGCTAAGTGTCTGGACCGAATTTAATGAAGTTTAATCTGCATATTATAAGAGATCGAATTCATACAGAAGCTACTTTCAATCGAAAATCAACCTCCAAATGACCATAATAACTGTTAGTTTTTTTTAAAACTGAATAAAGGGTTATTTTGTGAGCGATAAATTGTTTAATACGAATGAGCCCTTACCAATCATATCATAATATTTGTCGACCACCATTCAACTGTGATTCAGTGACTGTGGTAAAAATGTCAATAAACCAATGACGTGATAGGCGTCTAAAGAAAACCGCAAAACACGATCCAGACAAATAACAACCATCTTTAAATAAAAAAAGGCTCAAGTAAGGTTTTTTTTATGATATTGGAAGGCAAAGAAGCTGGCGGATTTCTTGATGCTAAGAAATTAACGCCGCCTAGAGACACCAATGGTGGTAATGGTGCGTTGCCAACATGAGGTCAGTATGTTAGGCCTAGAGCAAAAGTAAGTTTACCGGCTACCTTACCCTCCAAACCGGAACACGTCATGACGTTATGGTGGCAGGAATATGTAAGGCGGTGGTACCAATCCGGGTGAGTCGCTGCGAAACTCTACCACCTAGTTAGATGTCACGGTGTTAGTGACGGTAAGCCTATGCTCGCCTTTTACGAGCTGTCTGGCAGGAAGGCAGATGGTCTATTCTGCAACGGAGCCCGGACTAACACGGGGAAAAGACGGGGAAAGGTGACTAAGAAAACCAAATTTCAGACTAAAAACGCTGTATTTCAATACGTGAATTACCGAATCTATAGCAACTTATGGTCAAGTCTCGGGACTATCGATCGGATCCCTAAATTGGTACGAAACAAATTTTCAAATACCCATGTCTGAAATTCCTACCTCAAGGTAAGGTTGGAATTTGGGACTATAAGATGAAAGGGTCCTAAGGCCTTTTTATTTAATGTTTTAGTTGAATAGTCTAATCTACCCGTATGAATCGAAAGTGTTTGTACAAACGAGCGATTGCTCGCGAACTTTTCCCACTACTTTACCGTCTGCACGTCCTAATAATATTATTAATTATTATTATATCCTAATAATATTGAGAGTGTTTCCCTTTCTGCCACAGCCTGAATTGGTATTTGGTTTACTCGGCGTTGACATTTCGAGTAATGTTCAATTTCGTGGTCACCTGGAGGAGAAGGCTAAAATAGCTTCTAAAAAACTTGATGTGCTCAGTAAAGCGAGACAGTATTTCAAGCCGAACCATCGCTTACAACTATATAAAGCGCAAATTCGGCCTCATATGGAGTACTGTTCTCAACTCTGGGCTCTACAATCAAGGGGGCCAATGACCGGGCAATTACCAATCGGTTTGATTCCTTAGCGCTGCGTAGAGATGTTGGGTCACTCAGTGCTCTCTACCGCATCTATCATGGGGAATGCCCTGAGGAGTTGTTTGGTTTAATTTCAGGCGCGGCGATTACGGTGTTAGCGACGGTAAGCCTATGCTCACCTTTTACGAGCTGCCTGCCAAGGAAGGCAGATGATCTATTTTGCAAAGGAGCCTGGACCAACACGGGGTAAATAATCCTATTAATATTATAAATGCGAAAGTTTGTAAGTATGGATGTATGGATGTTTGTTACTCTTTCACGCTCGAATGGCTGAACGGATTTGTCTGAAATTTGGAAGACAGATAGATTGTGACCTGGATTAACATATAGGCTATTTTTAATCCCGATCGCACACCGGGTTTCTGTGAAAACGCGGGCGAAGCCGCAGGTAGCAGCTAGTATTTTTATAAATGCGAAAGTTTGTGGTTATGTATGTATGGATGTTTATTCTTTCACGCTTGAATGGCTGTACGGATTTGGAACACAGATAGATTGTGACTTGGATTAATATATAAGCTACTTTTAATCTCGATCACACAACGGGTTCAGCTACAGCTAATTCATTATAAATCAGCCGTTTTTGATAGCTTCGTCTACTTATAATTAACAAACGCATAATCAATACTTTGCATTTACAATAAGTTTTTAGATTAATTGACGCCAATCAATGCAAATCTTCGCCTTTCACTAGGGCTTTTATCAACTACTACGTAATGTACACTTTGATTTAGCCAAAACATCTATATTATATAAAAGAAAATGGTGTTAGTTACACTATTTATAACTCAAGGATGGCTGAATTGATTAGGCTGAAAATTGGTGGGGAAGTAGCTTAAAATAGAATATTTTTTATCTCTTAGATTGTGAGGAAATTGAGAAAAACAACATTTTAATTTTTCCAATACAAACTGAACGGGCGGAACGAAGTTTGATATATTTGTCAAACGTGCTTAGTTTAAAAACAAGCTAATGTTTCTTAAATTTGATTACTTTCTTACATGTTATTCCTTGTATATTATGAAATGTAATTTATCGTTTGAAATATCCTTGTATAATCAAGATAAGTAGAGATTTATTGAATTGAAACTTTTTTATCGACATTTGAGAGAAACTGTAGCATTTCTTTCTCCACAAAAGGCCGAACTGTGATGTTTTTAATCGCGAGATGCTTGTGTGGCACTAACACATCGCGGAACGTGCCGCACATAAAGTTTCTTTTTGAAGTGAAATTTTCTTTTCTGTTACGCTTCACGAAAAATAATATCAATAAAAGCTTGTACGTGTACACTAATAGCAAACCTATATTTCGTTCAGCTCTGAAATAAACGGCAAATAACACCAACCACATAATAATTTAGCGTAACCATAAACTGTACAATGTTGGCCCCACTGACAGGCTGTTATAATTGACATTGAATAGCGATGGGACAAGTCGATAATTATTTACGACGAACGTTAGTGATGTAGGTAAACCTACAACGTAAACCTTACAACTTTTATCGGGCGCCCCACGGTAAATGTAAGAAAGACACCATTACATACTTCATCTTTAAAACGAACAATGGTTTGAATACTTAAACAGATAACATTTTTAATTATTTATACGGGATACTCACGATCTCTTTTTATTTTATTTGTCGATATTGTGACCGTGACCACGGCCTGTGCAACTAGGCCGAAATATCGACAAATAAAATAAAAAGAGATCGTGAGTATCCCGTATAAATAATTAAAAACCACGGCCTATGCAACTAGGCCGAAATATCGACAAATAAAATAAAAAGAGATCGTGAGTATCCCGTATAAATAATTAAAAATGTTATTAATTCGCGACGATTTAAGTTTAAAATCCTACTTAAACAGATGTTGTCCATTACATAAAATTGAAATTCATTTTGCAAAGAGGCTATGCTATGCTATTTTAATGTACCCACGTAAGTCTTAATCTTCTTAAAACTAAACAGAACAAGCATCAAAATGTTTTATTGTACACAAGGTCTAAACACAATAACACTAAAAATACCTAAGTTAATGGCGTTACAACGTCCAATGATTTAAAATTAGTAAAATAAATAACTGAACACTAATTTGAAAACGCAGATTAAAGAAGTAAACCTTTTAAAACATATTCTCAACAACGTGTTTCTCAACAACAAAGATGGAAGAATTTATATTTTAACAGTGGGTAGTTGTCAGTTGTCACATACAAGATAATGCCAATCGAACGACACAACAATGGTTGCTGTCAGTTTGGTATCTGTGACCCGGTTGAAATAAATTTAAAATTAACATTCAAATTATATCTTATACCACTTGCAACCAAGTTTAAAATGGAGTGCACTTGAGTAAAGCGGTGGCCTGGTTACTCAAGCTCATTTAGTGAGATTTGGCAACAACGAGGAAATACACGATATACTCATCTATATTATCTTCTCTATATAAACTCACTATATAAATTAACCATATAAATTAAACTCATCTATATAAATTAATGCCACTTTTCGTTGTAATTTTATAACTCAAGAATGGGCTCACTTATCCAAGCCAAATGCTTAGGCTTTGTTTGGACTATTTAATAGATGGTTTATGTGAAGTTTGCATAAAATTGGTTGAGTGATTCTTCATTTATCACATTTTTTGTAACAAATGAATTCAATAAATGGCGAATTATTTTGTTAATGGGTATTTTTCAATCAAATTGAAACTTTTTTCAAGTAGTGATTTTTTTTTCTTTTCTGTTTTGTTATGTTATGTCATTCATAAGGTCAATTAATTATTTAATTACTCTTTGTAAGTATGTATTTCTTAATATATCAGTTTATACGTAGCGAAGCACGTACCGGGCAGCTAGTTTCTTCATAAATATTTCACTTGTACACTTGAACTGAACATAATTAAACTTACTGCCAACAAAATTAACTAATTTACTCATAATAAGCACTCCTAGTTTTTTTTGTAATTTTTGGACTTATCAAAAATTACGAAAAAAACTAGGACCATCTTTCACGATGGAGCCAAAACTCAATTTTTTTTGTATAACATATATAACATGTATTTATACTCTTTTCCTTCATCGATTTTGATTTGGTACAGCTTAAATGTTGAAATAGAGCGCTTAAGTTTTAAAACCGATTGTATGCAATTTATGGTTTTGTATTATATCTGTTAATGTTCATAAAACAAACAGTCATTAATTGTTTAATACGGGTTCCTCAAGAATTGGTTTGCATTCGTGTGGAACGTAGATTTAATCCAAATTCATTTGTTTTGTACAAAGTTTCCACCAAGGCTCAAATACGCCTTCCACAAAGGTGTTATGGAAGGCGTTATTGGGGCGTGAACACAACCGTATGGGATGCTTAACAAATAGTCTTGGACATGTCATATCTACACAATAGGAATTGGGCTTAGATTTGTGTTAAAGACGTACTAGACGGCTGTAAGCACACCTTCCAACAGAATTAGCCTTGGAAGAAACTTTGTTTCCAGCTTCCGATTATTGTTCAATTTGGATTAAATCTATGTTCGAAAAAGTGTTACGTGCTATTTAATCTCTTATTTTGGAGTATTTAGTGGAAGACACTCATAAAACTTATATGTTTTATCTGTAGATATGTCGTATAAACATATATCACATTTTATTTACAATAATAATTTATTATATAATTAGAAATAGTTAAGATCTACTCCTGTGACAAATTTCAAATGTCTTTTAAGAAGAAAGTAGATATAAGGTAGATAAGAAGATAAGACATTCATTTGGTTTAAAAATTACATTGGCGGGTCTAGATGTTTAATAAATTTATTATGTTATGTTTTTTTAAGAATTTCTATGTAATAGAATCGTTGACTAACACCCACAATGCTAGCATATTACTTTGTTTATAGTAAGAAATACACCTCATCTTAATAGACAGACAAGCTTTTGACAAAACGAAGGTGAACACTGGCGGTGGTGATAATTTGAATTTAGCACAGATCTCTACCACCTAAAAAATATAATGAAAAATGTACTAGTTATTATTAAGAGTTAAATACATTGCCGATCTGCAATGAAGCATTTAAACGATGGCAAAGAGTAAGCATACGGAAAGAAAGCAATTGAAATTTTCATCACAATTTAAAATTAAACATAAACAATGAAATTTGAAAAGAACAAAGCTTGATGTATAAAACGTTCCTCGACTATTTCTGGTACACTTTAGCTCCAGAATAACTCATAAAGTATAAATATTATGATCTACCTCGTTATATGAGCTGATGATGTTAGCAGCGGAAACATTTGCTATGCCAACATGGATCTCTTTGGTTATTTTGGAATATAACCGATCAATAAACTTATCTAAGAGGTAATGCTTGTAATCATTGGTTATTTTACTGCCGGTTCATTTAAGGGGCCATGTATGCAAAAATACGTCAGCAATATACTGTTTTTTTCACACAAAGCAATTATGGATCTTGGCGACAAAAATATACAAGATTAACATTAATATGCTTTATAAGACTAGTGTTTCCAAAACACGATTCATTTCACTTTGCTCGATAGAAAAAAATCAAAAAGTTAACCCTTTTTTGAAAGCAAAACCCAAAAGATAAAAGTTTCAGTTTTTATATTTTTTTTCAAATTACTTTTATAGTGTCAAAAATAGTGATTTGGCGCTTAAGACATTTACTTTAGAGCGCAATATTTCATAGTAATCATGGAACGGGGGAGTGCGCTGATTGGCTCTTTTGGCTGACTAAGTATGGGGCCTTAAACGCGGCATACTACTGGAGTGCAGTTCGAATCCTGACAAGCAAGTGTGTAGACTTAGTCTGTATCTATATCTGAGTGTTTATTTATTTCATTGTTAATATTTCCATGTAATAATTTTGTTGGATAACCCATAAGATATTTCCCCGTGTTGGTCCGGACTCCTTTGCAGAATAGACCATCTGCCTTCCCGCCAGGCAGTTCGTAAAAGGCGAGCATAGGCTTACTGTCGCTACCACCGGTAGAGTTTCGCAGCGACTCGCCCGGATTTGTATCACCGCCTTACCTATTCCTGCCGCCATAACGTCAGTGCTTGCAGTTGTCGTGTTCCGGTTCGGACGTTAAGGTAGCCGGTAAACTTGCTTTTGCTCGAGGTGTAACATCTTGGCCTTAGGTTGTCAACGCACCAATACCACCTTAGGTGTCCTTAGGCCGCGTGAATTTCTTACCATCAGGAAATCCGCCTGCTTGTTTGCCTTCCAATAACATAAAAAAATATGCGATAAAATAGCAAAGAAGGATACGACTCTTCTGATGGTTAGAGATAACCATGGCCTATAGACACCATAGATGTTGTAGGTTTAAAAAGTTGCAAGTCTGAAGGCTACCCTGCCATTCAGCCGGAATGTAATACTACAGGTAATTCTGACAGCAGGAATAAGAAAGGTGGTGGATTGTTATCCACCATCTTACTTGGTTATTAAGCAATAATCATGCATATGATTCGCTTATTTTGAAGTTAATAAATGTTTATAAATAGGATTTCGAAAGTTAGGTATGTGAGGTGCCTCTTTGGTCTAGCGGTTCAGTTGTTGGACTTGACTGCATGAGGTCCCTGGTTCGAATCCCGGGTCGGGCCACAAAAAGAAAATTTGGATTTGAAACAAAATTTGTTCGGGATAGGATATGTGCTCGGTTGGCAATAGGCTTGCCACCTATCACATTGTGGGACTTAGTATCTTCAGCTAGTCGTAGTTGCCCTGGTTTTGCCTCTGCCTACCACTTCGGGGATATGGGCTTGAAGTTACTTTTTTTAAGTATCTTAGCTTCACATTCATATCACGAAGAACTAGGTAGAGGTATAACCAGGATACCCACGATTAGCCGAAGGTTTTATAATATCACTAGGTAATAGGTCGCCAACCTATCCAGTCCATAAGTTGTTTTTGTTAATTGAAAATTGAAATAAACACACTGAGTTGCGTGATCCAGGATTCGATTCTGGGAGCTTATGTTGTCAACTCTAACACCTGACAAGATCGAAGAGGTGATTACTGTTTTGAAGCGGTAATAATTATAAAATCAATAATCATTTCATAAACTAAATGTAGCCTACGGCTTTGCTCATGTCTTAAAGTTTTTTTTTTTTCAGAAAAGACTTTTGCATTGATATCTTCAAAAACTGTTCTCTTTTTTAAGTTTTTATGTCCAGAAGGATAATAATTGTAAAATTAAAAGTCTTCAATAATCCTCGATATCCGTATGTTAGCTTTAAAAAGATACACGCAGCCAAACACACATACAAAAACACATCTAACATTGAACACTTCTTTCTGTTGGGGCTAAAACCAGATAGAAAATAAAATAACAAAGCTATAAAACACGTATTGCAGAAAAGTAGAAGAAGTACATTCACGCCCACATCCCCGTAAGCAATAGTTCAACCAGGGCACCAACGACTACCCAAATAAAAAAATGACATCACTTTGTGGGACTTAGGCAAGCCTATCGCCAATCAGAGGCATGTTCAATCCCGGGCAACGTTATTTTTATTATAAAATTGAAAATACACATTTTCTATCAATATAATAATATCTCAAGAAGCAAAGTTCGCCGGACCGCTAGACCACAGAGGCGACACAAGAGGTTACTTTAAAAAAGTGTGTGTTATAAAAAAATACTTATTATAAATCGCATGTATTTGTCTGCAGTTGCGCGTGACTTACCCACATAGTCTTTGAAGTCTGATATTAGGTTTCAGTCTGTTTGATTTATAAACCCTTTGCTTAACCCTATATAAGATAATTATAGTAAAAAAAACTCGCGTGACAGTGTTTGTGATCGCACGAACCTCCAGGATAATTTTTACTAGCTTTTATTTAATTCAGCTGATGTTTTTGCATTTTTAAGTCGGACGACAGTGCAAAATTATTATGAGGTGGATCTAATTTGAAGTAACACTTTTAAAATGGCCCTAGAAATCCTCAAAATTCCTAACAGAATTCCCAAAAGGTATTTCCTTTACAAACTGAAGCTATACAATCATAGCATGTCACAATAATATTTTTTACAAAATGAAACAGTAACAGTGAAATCCGAGAAAGAGTGGGATTGAAAGAAAGTGTTGGTGTTAAAATGCGAA
>NJDC01000248.1:89068-114909 GCA_002245475.1 Calephelis virginiensis | reverse complement strand
TTTTATAATATTGGAAGACTAACGAATCAGCAGACCGATTTCCTGAGGGTAAGAAACTCACGCCGCTTAGAGACACCAAAGGTGGTAATGATGCAATGCCAACCTTAGGCCAAGATGTAAGGCTTTAGGCATAAATAAGTTTCACCTACCTCATCATCCGAAAGACTTCGACGGCAGGCACTAGCGTTATGACGGCAGGAATAGGTAAGGCGGAAATAGTTGCTACGAAACTCTACCACATAGTCAGATGTCAAGGTGTTAGTGACCTAAGCCTATGTTCTACTTTTACTAGCTGCCTGGCAGGAAAGCGGATGAACTATTACCGGACCAACACGGGGAAATGCTAAATTTATGTTCTGGGTGTCCACATTTAGCCACGAGCATTTTATTTTCAATGCACAGAATGAAGAAGTCTACAGTTTTATTATGAGTATAGATATACGAGTAGATATAAATATAAACATAGATATAGATTGCTAGATTAAACTGTATGTACTGTAATTCAGACAATAAGAGAATTTATATGGAAACCAGCCTTTGTTAAATATACAGTCAATAGCCAAACGTCTATTCAAAACTGGATTAACAAATTCTTCTTTGAATGTTCGCAAAAAACTCTGATACAAATGAATTTGTACACACATCATAAACAGCGGCAGTTTATTTTATATTCACTACACATGATTAATAAATATATGAATACACATGAGGTTGTTATAGTCTGAGAGCTACAAAACCATCTGATCCGCTTCATTTTTTCATCATACACATATCTTCACACCAAGTCCCTTACGAGGTAGGCAGAGAGTATCGAGTGTATGTATATTTTTTTATCAGCAGCGTGAAAGTTTGATAAAAATATATTTCGGCATTTTCAATAAATCAGATGATGACGTAATCTAGGATAATAACCCAGGACTATTGAGATATTCTCGTGATTGACTAGTAGTAAAATGATAAATTAAAAAGTCCTAGCTTTGTAGGAAGTGGCATATTTGTCTTCTTAGAACTATGATCTCAGATTAAATCCTTCTTTGACTTACTGTTCTGGTAGATACTTAAACCTGGCAGAAGAACATAACCAGAAAATTTCAGCCTTGTTCGAATTCGTTTCGAATTATCATCCTCAATCTAACTTTACTGTGTGTAAATTTTCTGGCACATTCTTGTAAATATTGAAACAGGTTTGCAATTTTTCTAGACTTACATAATATATAATTTATGAAATAAAAATTTTAGCTTGCACAAGAAAGTTAGACATAGAAACATATATTCCATTTTTAAATTTCTCCCAAAACCTCACTTTCGTAATTAGGCAATAGGATACTAATATTTTATTTCTTTTTTAAATTATAGCTTTATGCAAAGCAGATTAGTCAGGTGGTTCAGCTTCTCTTTTACTATTAAAATCTTCTCAATAAATTGCGACATAATTATCAGAAATAATTTCAGAGACCAGGAACGCTGAAAGCTCTCTGTCAATTGAATAACTGATTATAGCATATTTTTGTAAAATTACTCCTGCCTGCTGGGATGTTTGACCTCGAGCAAAAGTAAGTTTTCCGCCTACCTTACACTTCGAACCGAAATAGCTCAACGGCGAACACATGTTATGGCGGCAGGAATAGGTAAGGCGGTGGTACCAAATTAATTAATCATGAATGTTCTAGTCCTATTCTAAAGTATCACGAATATAATCTTGAAGATTTGATGAACTGAGACGAAAAGCGCGTATCAAGGCATGACAAGCCAAAGACACCAAGTCCCACAATGTGATAGATGGAGAACTTCAAATCCAACACCAAACCGTTAGACCGCAGAAGCAGAAAGGTCACTTAAACGGAAGACCTCAAAGACCGAATTTATTTTCTTTGTAATCCAATGCCAATCAAAGTAGTCGACTAATTATGTCTCAAAACAGTAGCTTAATCAACCGGAAAAACTTGATTTTAAATAAAACAAACAATAATCAAAATTCGTTCATCCCGTAACAAATCTCAGCTAAAACAGACCACTTCTTTCTAAAAGCCAAATAAAAATAAATTTGAAATGAATCCGAAGAAAATATTTTTATACAAAAAATACACAATCCTCTCAAATGAAAACCTTAATAATATATGAAAATAACAAAACTGACTTTATTATTTACAGTAAGAAAGTCGAGTACCAAGATCCATTTATGTAATTCCCAAGATTATTTCTTAAAGTAGTCGACGACAATTTTCTTTTCATTTGTAAGAATTGTAAGAATGAGTTAGAGGGTCTTTGACAAAGCAACTGATTAAGGCTGTTTGTGGTTCATAATGTTGTGGTTGACCGCCTCTTTGGTCGAGAAGCCTAGCGCGACAAATCGCGAGGCTCTGGTTCGATTTCCGACTGGGACAGGCTTTTGTGTGATGAACATTTAGATGATGGCATTTCCAGTCTGGGTGTTCATTAAAGTTAGTCTGGTATCTATTTAAGTATTTATGTGTATTTCAATCGTTGCCAAACACCCAAAAACATTTACTTTTGGTGCGAAGTTCAAGTAGCATCTATTATTTATATTAAACTAGTGGCTCGCCCCGGCTTCGCAGGGTTTTGAAATATACATACAAATCTTCCTCTTTGATCACTTTATCTAATAAAAAAACAGGATCAAAATCCGTTGCGTAGTTTGAAAGATTTAAGCATACAAAGGGACATATTTGCACAGAGGAAACGACTTTGTTTAATACTATGTAGTGATACAGTGCTGTTTTCAGTTATATCATATTTGGTGTGTATTGCAAATTTCACAATGGACAAAAACATCAAACAAAGAGTTTTTCTTTAATTATGCATCGCCAATAGAATTTCGTGTCCGGAGTCAATGGAAATGTTATTGAAGGCTAACGATGAATTGACTTTATCAAAAACTCGTGCTTGTGCACTGTCTGTATTGAGGCCGAGGAACTGAGGTACATGTACTGAGCGGTTAATAGCGGCCGATATATTATTATGATGGAAGATATGCCTCGCTCTGGTAGGCCATCAACACGTGCAACTGAAGTCGCAATAGTAAAGGAAACAGTGACTGAAAATCCAAATTGAACTTTGATAGATTTACCCGCCAAACTTTCTGTATACCACGAGTCAGTCCGTATCATTTTACCTAATTAATCATTTGGGTGTAAACATACTGCCGCTCGGCTAGTCCAATAAACTTGAATTTTCTCCAAAAACTCAATCATATGAGTCGCTAAGGACATGCTAGAACGATTCAATTCCGACACAACATTCATGATACGCATTGTCACTAGTGACAAGTCGTGACTCTTAAGCTGTCACTCTAAAGAGGCACAACTAGTGTACCCATGACTAGCCGAAGACACTAAGTCCCACAGTGATAGGTGGCAAGCCTATTGCCAACCGAGCACATATCCAATCTCAAGAAAAATTTTTTTTCGTTTCAACAACAAAGTTTCGAATTTGGCTCATACCAATCCCCAATAGTACTCGAATTATCTCATAGGTAATCTGAAGGTTTCTTCAATTAACCGCTTAACATTAGCCATATTATTTTCGTTGACGGCAGTTGACGGCCGCCCTTTATAAAATTCGTCAATTAAAAAAAACTCAGCCTCTTTCAAATTCAGCAAACCATCACCACCGGTACTCAAACAAGGTGCTTGCATGTGCTCGTGCTCCCAAAAGCATTTTGAAGACGAGCGGCATAGTCTTGCGGAGAAAGAGAACTTTTAAAATCATAAAAAAATATCGCTCTAAAATGTTTTCGAGTGAATTCCATTTTCGTTGCGTCAGTAGAACTTTTATCTGTGTTAAGAAAAATAATTGCCAAATTATTTCCCGCTAACTGTTTTTTTTTATTACTAAAAAGGTTACAACGTTTTAAAAATATAACATTCGAAATTTAAATAGTTCTGATTAGCTAGAAGTTCAAAACTTTTAGTGTGCCCCATGTATAACACCCAAGGAATATAAATACTCTGTAGCAAGAGATAACACCTACGCTGTTTACAGGACACGGGGTTTCCTCATATTATATTTTTTATATGTTGTGTAATATTTTAATTATAAAGTTTAGTTATAAAACTTTTTGACGAGAGAAAGAATGTTTTTCTGATAAATCTGGAAGATATCATGTTATAAAATAATAGCAGCGATACAAAGCTTAAGAATGTTTATTTCTGGTTTTCCTTTAAGGAAATATGGCAGAGTTGTTAAAGAACAATTTGAGTAATGTATTTGTATAACTTTCATATATTCATTTACTTGTTTCTTCATTTTTATTAAGGTTTTATTTTGCTGTTTTATTATATTTTCTTATACAAGTTTTGTTTTTTAATTCTTTGTTTTTGTTTGTTATTATACGCCTTATGATCATTACGTGTGTTAATATGAGTACAGTGCTACTATTTAAATTATGCGCTTCGGCTTTACACTTTTTACTCTTTTTACACTTTATACATTTATTTTTAAATTGGCTGACCTAATCTAAATTTAAGCGAAATGATTTCATTATGTAATAACAATCCTATATGATATGTCTTTAAAATACATGAAGCTTGACGAATATAGCCCAAACGGATAATTTAAATAGTACTACTATGTGTTTTTTATGTGTTACATTAGTGTTATGTGTTTTAATCTTTTCGTTGTTGTTTGTTAGTAAATGTTCTTTTTCCTACGAAAATAATGCCCTAGGTGTCATGTGTTTTTTTTACCTTTGCTTTTAAACATGTGTTTTATGATTATGTCTTTTAGTAGATGTATCTTCCATAAACGAATTACGTAGGTGTCGTTTATAAAGAGTATAAAAATTCAATTCCTCTTTGCTATTTACTACCTATTATAATAACCAGTCTAGGGCTGGTAATGTTTTAAAGCTCTATAAAAGTCGGGACAAAAATAGAAGAGGTCCCGAGGATGTCGTGTTCGGTCAAATGTGATTGAATAGAAAGCCTACATCGAAATACATATTTATATACATACATTTTCACACACTTCTAGTTATAACTTATACTTTAAAATAATACAATAGTTTTAATTTAATACTAATGAAGCTACATGAAGCTTATAATGCTCCTGTTTTCCGTAATCGCCTCTGTGGTCCAGCGGTCCAAGTGATTGCATGAGGTCCCGGGTTAGATTTCCGGGTCGGATAAAAAAAGATAATTTGGTTTTTTCATTTTTCTAGAAAAAAAATGTTGCTCGGGATAGGATATGTGCCCTGATGGCGATAGGCTTGCCACCTATCACGTTGTAAGATTTTAGTGTCTTCGGCTAGTCGTGGGTGCCCTGGTTGTGCCTCTGCCTATCTCTTCGGGGATAGGGGCGTGAGGATACTCATTTTCCGTAAGCTTTAAATAGAATTGCATTTTTACGACTGTTATTTATGGACAAGTTTTTCTATCACCAGAAAATGGGTCTATTTATTGTCCATCCAATCGCATAAATCCAACAGATAATTGGAAAATTTTGTGTTCAGTAGCGTCCTAACTTAATTAATTTCTGCAGTGTTTCCTTTCTATGTACCATTTTATGACAAAGATAGATTTCGGTCAGCAATCAAACATTCTGGAAACGTTATCTACTGTCTATTACGAGCGAGCGTCTTTGTCCAATTACGTTGTTCGCTTGTGTGGCTTCTGTGGTCCCAAGTATTGTAATCAATCTAAACCTGGTATATTTTTTTCCACAAGTTCTCCTTTTAGTTACTTATTTTTTTCCAACGGTATCCCAAGGCTTCGTTCTCGCGTTGAAGTAACTCTTCGTGGCTGGCGATAGGATGAAAGATTTTTTTCGTATCTAAAGTTATCCTCAATATTGTCACCAGACATAAGCTACAATCCAATTTGATAAAAAACCTTTAAGTAGTTTTTGCGCGAAAAGGGAGCAAATGAATAGACTAGTTTTGAGTTCTGTATATTTATAAAAGACGAAGCAATCAATGCTTTTAGAAAATATTTCATGTACAGATTTAATTTTATTACTATTTTTTGTATATATAGATAACAGTCATCACTGTGGTCTAGAGATTAACATGTAGTCTAGGTTTCGATTCCAGTATCACCTACTAAAACATGTTTTTATAAAATTTTCTGATAAAATCAAGTGGGCCCGGATTGAATAAGTATTCGGTTTGCGATAGTCACACTATAAGCACACGGCTTTCAAGAGAAGAGAAGAGAAGAGCATGTTTTACTCTTGTGTAGCGAAGTACCGAGTAAGTATTTTTAATATATATATTTATAATATTTGATACCACAAGATCTACAAAACTGTTGTAGCGAGGCAATTTCTCTGCAGTAGAATAATTATTCATTCAAAATCCAGTTAAACTAATATTCCTCGAAATATCATCAAGAAGTGAAAATTTTGGTCAATAATGCCGGCTTCTGTGTATCACCAGCCTTTGATTACATCCGTGTCTGGTCTAATTTAGCCCAGAGGAAATTTTTGTTATAGATTGCATGATTAATCAGAAATAATAAATCTTTATTACGCAAGTGTCGAGCATAGCTTTGAACAAATTACCAAGACAACATTTATTTTAATTAAGGATATTGTCTAAAAAATGGAAGCACTTTTAAAGTCAGATTTGCATTTTAGGAGACTTGATTGCACTGTATGTTGTGAGACATAATCGTATATTTTCACGGTAAGTTCCTTTCGTAGTTAGCAGAGAGTATCGAGTCTTACGTGTCATGACTCAAGATCCTTGCAGGCCAGACTAGATCCCTTCACATTAATTACTTTTTATATACAACCATTGCAATTCCGGTCACTCTTGACACCACCTACTAATAATAACAAAACGATTTGATTTCGAAATATCAACCTAGGTCTCCACAGCTACAAATCCACATGCCAGCATTGTATATCTGTTTTGTCATTCTTACATCTGACTTTCTTACCACATGACCGAACTAATGTCCTTTCTCATTTTTAACCTACTCTAAATAAAGAAGACATTTTATGTTCTACTCCTACATATATATTACGTGTGTCAATCTATTTCCTCTCATTTTAACAGAACAAATTTAAAAGAAAAGAAAAAAAATATTTATTTGCGGAATATGAGTTTTACAAAGATGTTTCAAAATTATTTAGGCGTTTCAACATATTCTACCAACTTGTAGTGTGCAAATATTTTAATAGTTATTAATCAAATCAGTTATTTTAATTATTTACTTACTATTTATGTACTATATTTATATACACAATGTATATTGTATTGATTACATTATTATTTATTAAAACAAACAATTTTTAGAATATAAATTAGTTTATCCCTATCTACCGTAAACTACCACCGTTTCCAAACCTAACCAGACAGGAGAAGAAACGGCGAAACAAATATTTAATTATAATATAATAATTTAAACAAATATTTTTACTTGAAAGACAGTATTTTCGAGGTGGTCCCATTGCTTCCAAATCTGAATCCAATGTAAAATGCCAAGTAAACCTATAAAAAACTTAATTTTTGTGTCTTCAGACCACTTATTTATTGAAATCAAAGTCGATTTTTTTGCAGATTTACTACTCTCAAATTATTGTTATATCAGTACTTTCTTTCGATTCTTCCGATTTAATCAGAGAAAAAGTGTTTTTCTGATCTTGTTTTGCGAATGCTATTAGCGAGCGTTTTCTGCCTCTCATTTCGACTACTTTTTTTAGTGCTGGAGCTGCTGAATAATAATAATTAACAAGTGAAGTTTTAAGAAGTAGGTTTTGTACTCGGATTTTTTTCTGCAATCACAATGTATACAATTTTCTTACACGAGAAGCTTGCGTTCTGATGCATCCAAACCTTTGGCTGGCATCGTTGGTACCTTAGGCATAACTAAAGGATATACAGGGTGATATTTAAAGTACTAACCAAATTTTTGGTTTTGATTCAGAATCAATAATACTGTCGATCTATGTAGTAATTAGCAAATTCAAAAAATCTAGTTTTCAAGTTTATCTAACGTAAAATAAAGGTGCATGGTTATTAAGTAAACAAAGCATAAAACTGGTTCCCACTGACCGCAGTCGCATTCGCAGACCAGTGACGTCATGACTCGTACTATACTCGTATATACAAGTGGGGTGTTAACTAACGCGTCATTTCGTATTCGTAAAAAAAGTATCTTCACGCCCATATTTGAAGTGGTAGACAGAGGCGCAACCAGGCACCCACGACTAGCCGAAGACACCAAGTCCCACAATGTGATAAATGGGTAGGTAGCAAGCAAACCGGGCACATATCTAATCCCGAGCAACGTTTTTGAAGTGAAAACTTCTTTAGCGGCGTTATTGTTAATCTACCACACAAATGATAGTACTTTCATAGTGATAATTAAAGCAATTCCTGCAAAATTATTCCCTAACTATTCCACAATATCAAAAATGCACAACGTTAATATTCAAGTTTTCACTTCTGCCGGCACTCCCGGAGTCCAACCCGTCGTTTTTTTGAAGTGAAAACTTCTTTAGCCACGTTGCGCACTTTTTTGTAATGAGTAAAAACTTCTAAACTCGCGTCAGATCGTCAGAACTTAAGACATCGCACTGCGCATGCGCGAATAAGACGGCGCGAGATCTAAAATAAAACGTAAATTCATTGCTGTTTTTGTATAGCTTAGATATTTCCGAAGAGTAGGATGCGCATGGATAATACGCCGCAATAAACCTACCATTACATTCTCACAAGACATGACAGCAGATACGTATAATATCAACAGACATTGCTCTATTTGTTCCATCTTGACAATAAGCTTTATGTGTAGACGAGCAATGTTCGATGTACACATAATGTTACGACTTTCCTAGCCGTCACGTGGTCTTACTTTAGCGAGTTTCTGTCAAGCCAAACGCAGCTGGTTATTGATATAAAAATAATGTTTGTGCAATTTGTGTAAATTATAGTACTTTCATACTAATAATTAAAGCAATTCGTGGAAAATTATTCCTTAACCATTCCAAAATATCAAAAATGCACAACGTTAATATTCAAGTTTTCGCTTCTGTCTTCTTTCAACCCGTGTTTTTTTTATTAGAAATTTGGGAAAACCCAATTTTCTTTTTGTTGCCCGACCCGGGATTCGAGCCCAGGACCTCAGCAGTCGAGTCCAATATCTTAACCACTAGACCACAGAGGCGATAAATTATCGTATATCGTATTTGTATTTTTTGGAATTTTCAGATAAATAATATTATATATTAACGAACTAAGTATAAAACGAGAAGAAACTATGATCTAAAGAACCTTTATCCATGCAATACTCACATTTATGATTGATTCCTGGAAGACATTTTAGATGGTTATTAGCACGCCTTTTAATAAAAGTAACATTATAGGATACTTTGTTTCTATTCGATTCGATTATATTCGATTGTTATTACATTTGGAATAAATCTACGGTTCAGATGAATGCAAACCAATGCTTATAAGTAGTATTTACAACTATCTAGAATACCTGTTATGTTACTTATTTGCACTGGTAAACACAAGTGTCCCAAGCATAAGCGATAAATGTTGGAAATGTCAGTTTTGTAAATGAGTCAACTGTCATTTCCAGGAACATCAATTTGATTAGGCATCCAAACATGCAAAATTCAAATATTGGCATTGTAACATGAATTCAACGTTTGTTTTAAATTTAAATGTATGGAAAAAATTCGACTTTAAACGAGGAGGATTTGAGAGAATTGTTTGAAGATAGCTTTTGTGGTCTGCAAACATTACAACTTGGCTAAATAATGGGACACCACATTTTTGACTGCTTCAAAGAGTGCAATAGTTTCTCAAGTAAATACTGAGTTAATAAGGACATTTACGGCCTTACAAATAAAAATATACTTATACCATGGTTATGCTATGAATAGTTATATTTAGCATAAATTATGCATAAGAAAATTTAATTTTCTAACAAATAAACTCGGCATAACATCGTCATAACTATACCCAATTTACGTATAACTGCACGAAACGGCAACGTCGCATTTCACAAAAAAAGTAGACAATTGTTTATGGATATTATGTCAATTGTATCACTAAAGATTACAGTTGACGTTTTTAATGTCATTTGAACATATTTATTATTTTCTCAAGTTCAAATATTCAAATTATTCACATCGTATATTTTCATAAATATTGAAAAGTTTATTGTAAAACATAATAATAGTTTTAAAAGTTGATTGTAAATAATGTCTAACAAGAGAGAGAGGTCAATCAACTGGGAAAAAGAAGAAAAGGTAAATTAATATTGATATCGGTTATTCATGGAATATTCGTTTACCTTTAATAACCAAATTATTTTGTCCTTCTTACAATATGTAAATTGTTTATTACATAATTAACTTCCTCTTCTTCTTCTACAGCTCTTACTCCCATCATAATGCTTTCAATTTAATTAAACAAACAATTTTTATGAAAAAATGGAGCGATGTTATATTATAGAATGTCAAAGATTTTATGTTATACGGAACTTAAACAAGGGTGAGGGATTGTATAACTCTTGTATGGACGGTTATATAGACGTTATACTATGTATAAGCTATTACAAGTTTATTTGTAGGAATTTCGCTTATTCTCCATTTATGCTTAACATAACATTTTATGACACGTTTATTTGTAAGGCTGTTAAAGTTTAGCATAGCCCTTGGGATCCAAAGTGCTGCTTTAACACTCTGATACATCTGGTGTTGCGGATTTCCGTGGACGGCGGTGATCACTTTCCATTAGGTTCCCACTTGCTCGTTTGCCTCCTCTTGTATAAAATAAACTTACTTGTTACCTGAATTATTGGCATCTGAATGTTTTCTTACAATCGGAATTTACGGCAAACCGATTCTATAGAGTCGTTAACCGACTTTGGCTACCATTAATGTGAGGGCAGCTGGAATAGGTAAGGCAGATATCTCCAGTACCAGAACAGATGTTACTGGAAAACATCTACCTAACTTTCAGAACGCCTCAACATTTTTTTAGTACCCACTAGAAATTATTTTATAAAACTCTAAGGTTATAAAGGGCATCCTTTCAACCAGAATTCGACTTCATCATTCAGGTGTTTGTCGAGGACACTTACAAAATGTATCATACTGCCTAAAGAACCTACCCTTAAATGTTTACCAGCTCTCGAAATATTTGTAAACACATCGTCACAAAATAGATAGATATGTTTGGGATATCCTGTTGCGTGCGGAATGCTTACTTACATATAGTCTAAGATCCGAAGTTAGGTCGACCTACACCGAGATGATAATAGGTTGAAACAAATTTATTTTATATCAAATTTAGTAGATCAGATTTTTTTTTAATAATGGGTTGCCTAAAAAATCCTTGACCGAACATTTTTAATTATTTAAAAAAAAATAACATTTCCAGTTTTTTTCAAGCAACCCTATATATCAACTTAAATTCTAATAAAAATTGTAATGAAACTGCACATATATTGATATATTTTTGTCCTTTCATCCGATCCCGTGAAAGTAACTTTACTAGCATCGACAATTATCTGTTTATAACTGGCAATCCAGATTAAACAACAGGCAACCCAACTTCTGCAACTTCGTCTTATTACTACTTTAAGTCGGGATAAAATCTTAATATTGCACCAATTAATGAATAAAACATTTTAAAATAAAAAAAAATCTAGGATTTTTTCAGGCAACCCATTTTTAATATATTTTCTGATATACTAAATTTGCTATAAAACCGGTTTCATTTTATTATCAGCTCGGTGTAGGTCGATCTAACTTCGGGTCTTCGACTATATAATACTTGTTTTTGCTTAAGAGTAAGTTAGTGAGCGTGGTAGATAGGTATTTGACATTTTTTTCAAAAATACATAGTATCGAAAAGGGGCCAATATCTACGTTACTTACTGTAAATACATGTGTAAAACAAGGAATAATGATTTGAATGTTGCTTTTTGAACGGAAACGTTCAAAACCTTAATTTGGGGATGCGATTCTTGGAGTCGAATATATAAATAAAATTATGCTTAAGTTTAAATGAGGTTTAAGCTTAACGTTTATCGAACTGCTATTTATTGTAATAACCAGCTATAATTGGATGATGTAAGTTTTTAAAGATCCTATTATCCTATTAATATTATAAATACGAAAGTTTGTATGTTTGTTTGCTTGTTACTCCTTAAACTGCTAAACCGATTTTCATGAAGTTTAGCGCACATATAGAGTGTAAGTCGGATTAGTACATAGGATAGTTTTCATCCCGAAAAAATGTTCTCGTAGGACCATTAACCACGTGAGCAACGCCTAGGGCAACAGCTAGTTCTTAATAAACAAATGTATTCAGTTACATTTTTATTTCACTACTAGCTGTTGTCCGCCACTTCGTACTCGTGTTGAAGAAAATTTTCATGGTTAGTGAAAAGGTATCATATATATTGAACCGTCTAGTACCTACACAACATTTCGTAAAAATCCGTTTTATAATTTTTCCGTGAAAAGTGAACAGAGAAGACAACCCTCAATTTGGGATAGGTATTTTGTCTACAATAAGTAGAAATCTTTGTTTCTAGAATGAAATGTACGTACGTACGTAATAAGAAGATACTACGTAGAATTCTGATCTACGTATTTAGAAACAAAAAATTCTACGTACTATCTTCTTCAGAAATCTTTGTTTAAAAAAAACATTTCATTTACAGACTAAGTTTTACTACTCTTATATGTTGCTATACGTATAGATAACTTTCAGTTGGTGGTAATTCTACGCATTAACTAAATATATTTTTGGTTACTGCTATCTTTTTTTCAACTAAAGTAGCAGAAAGAGAGAGAATAATTAATTTGTACGTGACATTACTAAATACTTCTGTTATAATCCTAGCTGACTCAGCAAACTTCGTATCGCTTTACATTAACAGCTACTACAAAATATAAAAAAATCGAGGAGGAATCCTAAACACGACTGGAGCGATTTTGATGAAATTTCTTGTGTGAATCTTCTTGTAAACCGTTATCGAATCCCCTTGAAGGATTCGATAACGGTTTAGATTCACAATTTCGTCCACTGGAAAATGTTTTTTTAATTATTTTTTTATTTGTAAGTAGCTGTTAATTTTGGAATGTTTTACATTGGATCCGGCAGACTGCGTTACTATCAAAGCATCAAATATTATGTAGTAGCTGTTAATGTCAAGCGACACGATGTATGCTAGTTCGCCTAGTGTATAATTAATAAATATATTCTGACGGGCTTTCTAGTAAACACGTTATAAAATGTTATGCTCAACAACTT
Source organism: Calephelis virginiensis (assembly GCA_002245475.1). Lineage (NCBI taxonomy): Eukaryota > Metazoa > Arthropoda > Insecta > Lepidoptera > Riodinidae > Calephelis > Calephelis virginiensis. Next base: position 101,663 of record NJDC01000248.1, on the reverse strand, counting down.
ATTGGTAGGTATCATATATACCTAGCTTCAGTATAACTTTCAATGCAAGGCATATTACAACCTTCACCCTAGTTTAAGTGCTTAATATCTAAAGTATCTTCACGGCCATATCCCCGAAGAGGTAGGCAGAGGCACAACCAGGGCACCCACGATTAGCCGAAGATACTAAGTCCCCCACAATGTGATAGGTGGCAAGCCTATCGCCAACCGGGCACATATCAACATTTTTTAACATTAGCAACATTTTTTTATTAGAATATTTGGAAAAACCCAATTTTCTTAATGTTGCCCGACCCGGGATTCGAACCCGGGACCTCATGCAGTCAAGTCCAACAACTGAACCGCTAGACCACAGAGGCGATATTAATATCTATAATAATTTATAAATCTACCTTTGACGTCTCTGCGTTTTTTCATTACAATTCAGCTGAATTTATTATTTCTAAAATTAAAATTATTATGATGGAAATACGAAAGTAGAACAGATTAAAAAATTAAGAATGTGATAAACCGTTTACTTCATGTAAGTAAAACAAAAAACTATCATTTGGAAGTTGCTGTAATGAAACAACGACTTTAATATATCTTCATGCCCATATCTCTGAAGAAGTAGGCAGAGGCACAACCAGGGTATCAACGACTAGCTACAGACACTATATCCCACAATGTGATAGGTGGTAAGCCTATCGCCAACCGAGCGCATAGCACCTGAGCAATTTTTTTAAGAAAACTAAAAAAACAAACAATTTCTATTTTTTGTTGCCCGACCCGGGACTTCAAAAAGTTAAGTCCGACGCCGGACCGCTAAGCCTCAGAGGCGATCGCAATGTAATGCAATGTACTTACAGTAGGTCTAAAAATCAGCGACTATCTATTTTTCATATCCCTAAGTTATAATGGTGACTCATCCCAACTTTTTACGAAAAGCAGATTTAAAAAAAATAGCGGAGCAACCTGTCGGGTCAGCTGTTACTACTATAAATAATTGTGCTCTTTCCGGATTGGTGCCACAGCTTAACTTGTGTTTACTGTGTTAATAACTTAGTAAGTTCTCGCAGTTGTCGTGTCCCGTGCTTGGTTAAAGTACCTTGACGTCCATATCCCCGAAAAGGTTGGCAGAGACACAACCAAGGCCACTCACGACTAGTCGGAGACACTAATGCCCGATTTCACCAAGAGCCCTATATTTTAGAAGACTTTTAACGTATTTTACTGTTTTATATGGAAACAGTCCCATAAGTCCTACAAAGTGATAGGTGGCTAGCCTATCGCCAGCCGAACACATATCCAAGCCCAGGCAACGTTATTTTTATTAGAAAATACACAATTTTCTAATTTTTATGTCGTATAATTTAAGTAAGTATCTTCACGCCCATATCCCCGAAGAGGTAGGCAGAGGTACAACCAAGGCATCCACGACTAGTCGAAGACACTAAGTCCCACAATGTGATATGTGGCAAGCCTATCGCCAACCGGGCACATTTCCAATCCCAACCAACATTTTTTTTAATTAGAAAATTGGAAAAATCCAAATTTGACAAATTTCTTTCCAAAAATTTTGATTTGCGACGTTGCCGTTCGGTGCACTTATGCATGAATATGGTATAGTTATAACAAAGTTACGCAGAGTTTATTTGTAAAAAAAAATACCTTAACTATTTATGATTTATTTTAAGTACAACTATTTCTAGGAAAACCTTCGTTATAAGAAAGATTAGTTTATTTTTATTTGTAAGGCGGCGATAGTTTTCATACATAGAGAGAAGACTAGTTTTTTAGTAACTAACGAATTTTGTGTACATTACTAGTACTTACTAGGTGGTAAAATTTCGCAGCGACTTGCCCGGATTATATATTCCTGCCATCATAACGTTAGTGCTTGCCGTTGACGTGTTATGTTTCAGAGGGTTGGGTAGCCGTTAAACTTACTTTTGCTGGAGGCCTAGCATCCCCGCTTCAGGTTGGCAACTCACCATTACCAACTTTAATGTCTCTAGGCGACGTGAAATTCTTACCATCAAGAAATCCATCTACTTGTTTGCCTTTCAATGTCATAAAAACAACAGTTATAGTGGACTATGTAAAATGTTCTTGAAGAAATTAATGTATCCTGTGTTTACATAAAAAAATGATGCTGTCAAATCTAACTCGATGTGGATATGTAATGGAGCTAACCTTAGATCCTGACATGATTAGGTGGGAAGTCTTATGACGAACTTTGAATGGTGTAAGCTTGATTTTGAAAAATCTTACATAAATTAATTAATCTGGACTAATAGCAAATGCTCACATCCATGCCGAAATTTAAAAAAAAACTATAAACATTGTGTTTAAAAGTTGTTAAGTCCAATGTCCTGATTGATTTGAGGTATGTAAAATGTAAATTCCATCTTGTTACAATTATTTGGAAAAAATAAGCATCTATTCTAAATGAATTTAAATAATGTAATATGTCAGAATTGGCAAATACTATGAAAATATTTCAATCAATTTTTAAACACTAGCAGGGGGCTTCATAACGAAGTTTAGATAGATTCAGGAAATATTGATGATTTTTACACCAACATTAGTTGTAATATCTGACGTTGCCTATTTCAGCTATTATTCAGCTGTAAAAGCATTCAACCAACGTTTAAGGTTAAATTTTGTTTGTGTCAATTACATGAGTGCGTCTTCTGTACATACATATAATTACTTATTCTATCCCACTAGGGTAATTGGCAACAGATCTGAATTCCAATCCACAACTTAACAATTTACTCGAAACATTGTTCAGTAGCTAGTATTAGAGCGAGAGTCTCTATTCAATTATGTTGTTAGCTTTGCACGGTATCTGTGTATCCGTAGTTGATTGCATCTAAGCCTTTTGCAACTCTAGGATGCGAAACATATCTCTCTCAGAAAATATTACAAATATGTATTTAAAACTACCGATGATGACAACTTTTTAATGGATAATTTTTGATATTTTTATTTTAATGGTAAACTCATTAAGCAGTGTCACTATGGCGGCAGGAATAAGTAAGGCGGAGGATCCCTGCCCGAGCAAGTTGCTGCATAGCACTGAACCATCATGAACTAGTTGGTAATAACCCATTCTACCTATGCTACCTAAGCTCTTTCAGTCAGAGGGGCAGATGGTATATTCTGCTTAGAGACCCCAGAAAAAGAGAGTTCTAATGTGGTCTCATTTAAGTTTAATCAATATCTAAGTGGCTTTTTTACGAATTTACGAATTATTCTACGAATGCCAATTGTTTCTTTCTCTTTCTTTAATTCTTTATTATGCACAAACAAGTGAAAACACAATAAGGTAAATATTTAAAATTATTACAAAAGCGAGCATATCTCTAATAGAGATTTCTTCCTGCAAAACGCAAAATAACAAAAATGCATCAAAAGAAATGTAGAACAATTGGATTCATTTCATTAATTTGTTATTGTGCAGCAAATGAAAAATAAAAATTGTTGATTGTTTAACATTAATGTAGCTTACTAATTTTTCCTTCCTGAATTGCCTCTTTGGTCTAGCGGTCCAGGTGTTGGACTTGACTGCATGAGGTCCTGGGTTCGAATCTCGGGTTGGGCAAAAAAAGAAAATTGGGTTTTTCCAAATTTGTAACAAAAAATAAGGTTGCTGGGGATAGGATAAGTGCCCGGTTGGTTTGCCACCTATCACATTGTGTGACTTAGTGTCTTTGGCTAGTCGTGGGTGCCTGGTTGTGCCTCTGCCTACTCTTTCGGGGATATGGGCGTGAAGATACTTTTACTAATTTAAATACAGTTAATAAGCTACGTCATCCAAGCGTAGCATGTAATTAGTTGGACGTAAATTTTCAGTGTTTAGTTAAACAGGCGACTAATTTGTTTTGGTTAGGCTGAAATTATGTGAATAAAGTTGCACATAAAGGTGGTTTTATGGTAAATTGGAATTATTTGTTGCAGTAAACTTACTGCATTCAATTTTTTATTTCCTAGCTCCTCCTACTACCTTGTCTAAGTTTAGTGGCATTTGGTTCATCAAAATCAATATAGTTGGGAGAAGTTGTTGTTTTCTTATTAAAATTATTCTATGTTTACCGAGTTATTCATGACACATTCCAATGGAGTGATTACGACATTGTGAAATTCCGCTGTAGTAAATCCTCTTAAATTAATTGTTGGTATAAAACCACTGATCTATATTTAGAACTGGATAGAAAGTTATTACGCAAATAATATATTTACTTCTGTACATAATCTGCATAGCCTTGATCATTGACATGAAAATTACATATTCCGCAAGATTTTTCATTTCAATTCCGGATGGTAGTTTGAACTAATTTTATTCTCTGAGTCTCTAATATTTAGCTCTGAGCTAGCTTCTTACTAGGGTTTCATTTCTTTATATTTGGCAGTTTAATTTTTCAATCAAGCAATCGTAAGAGGTTTATCGGTAAATATTAAACTATCTTCTTCCAGCTCCTTCCAGGTACATAATTCAAACCATTTTTGAGAAAATAAGCAGGGTCTCCTTACTTTTAGAACATCTACTAAAGATTACTTACGAATTACGATCCTATAATTACTACAACAGCTCATCAATCATGGTCATGTTTTGAAGACCTATGGACGAAGCTTCCTATTCCTGGCTTTGGTTGACTGAAAGAAAGAAAAGAAAGAAAAGAAAAGAAAAAATATTTATTTGCGGAATATGAGTGTTACAAAGATGTTACAAAATTATTTAAGCGTTTCTACATATTCTACCATCTTGTGGTGTGCAAATATTTTAATATGTTTTTAATTATTTATTCACGATTTACTATTTACACACTGTTTTTTTGTTTGTTTTGAGATTACATGATTATTTATTAATACACACAAACTGCCCGACGTTAATTAAATATACGTAAATATAGAAATGTGTTGTTTATTTTTTGCTATTAAATAAAACTCAATAATGTATGAAACTTGAAGAGTGCACGTACCTTACTGTCGAACTTATGTAGGTACATCGCGCTGATTAACATTATGAATACAGTACATCGATATTTCAAACTTCGATATTCCGTAGTGCAGTCTCTCAGATAAGGTGTAACCTGAGCCCTTAAGGTCAATTTGGCTATTTTAGGGAAGAGACGATTTTGAATATTTTGATATCTGATGAGGTTTATATTTATGAAAGGCCAGTTGGTGACACATTTCGATTTCATTATTAGACACTTCAGTGGGGTCTGCCTCATTAACCAAGATGTTAGTAGCCACACCTATGGTGTTCTGATTCTGCTGCTCAGTAGTACTATGTAAAAGAAGAACTTCTTTACGCATATATGCTTTATACCTTTCAAACCCTGAAGTCATCATATCCATATGTGTGTTCATAAGCTTAAGATTTTTCAAAACAAATACTTAGAAAGCCGTATAATATTTTGACAATGATGATAAACTAGCATAAGCTAAAAACTAAACTAGCCTTCTCCAACTTCTCGTCATATGCGACTATGCTCAACTCAATCTCAACAATTTCTAAGTCAGTAGTCGACATATTTATAATAACTTCGAATTACTTTAGGATTACCAACGCCTAAGAAATATTAGAAGAAAGTTAAGTTAAAACTAAAGATCCTAAAATACTCACAACATTTGTGATATACCAAATTTTTATGTTTTTAAATAATTGAGAGTTTCATAACGACTACAATAAGTGCACACTTATTTAACCCTAAAGAGTGATACAAATGTCTGCCACCGTTGGCAATCGAACCCAAGCATCGCAGTTAATGGTTAGGTTAGGTGTGTACGGTAACATCTCAACCAACGATGCGGAGATTGAGCGACTTCGGTTATAAATATTTTCACTTTTTTTACTGCCTTCCTATCAGTCACCTCGTAAAAGAAGAGCAGGTTACAAGGGTCATTACCAACAAATAACAAGAAGTGGTAGAATGATATGCTGCACTTCTTCCGGGTAGGAATCTACTGCCTTACCTATTACTGTCGCTATAATGACAGTCTCATGTTCCCGTTTAGAGGGTAAGGTTGATTTGCAGAGGCCTAACATCCGGGCCACATGACAACGACATGCCTTTAATATAATATGTATTGTCTATAGGTCACAGTCTTCTCTTATCAGCAGGACATACGTGAGGTTGTTTGCTGTCTTATCATAAAAGTATATTTTCATGTACATAATTTAAGATCCGTAATCCAAATCTACCAGAAGAAATGTAATTTTAGGAGACTTATTAGGTGTCCAACGCACCCAGAGATAAATTAGTTTCGAGATCTTTTAGATCTTCTAAAGCACCAGATAAAAGTTCTTTAAAAATGATGTCGCAGGAAACATGTAACAAGTATTTATGGTCGACCTATGCTACTCTTTTCGTAATTGATAATTTCCAATTATTTTCTTTATAAGTTACTAGCGGCCCGCAACGGCTTTGCACGATTATGAAATATACATATAAAACTTCCTATTCAATCACTTTATTAAAAAAACCGCATCAAAATCCATTGCGTAGTTTTAAAGATTTAAACATACAGAGGGACATAAGGACAGAGAAAGCGACTTTGTTTTATACTATGTATATGATCAAAAGCCAGGATAAGCTATCTGGATATTGTTAATGATCACAGATTAAAACAAATATTATTACTTTTCATAAACGTAGATGTAAGCCGAATAGAATCATAATATTGTCGACATTGTTTGTTTCTCATTATGGGTAAGACAATATAATGTATATATGCTTGGTAGGCTATACATTTTCCACTTATCACATTTCGCGACTTAGTGTCTTCGGCTAGTCATGTTTGTATCTTTGACTACTTCTTTGGGCGTCAAAATACGGATGGATAAGTTCGTGAAGATGCGGTATTTAGTTTTTTTATTGAATCACTAAAGTACTAAGCAAACTTTGATTTCTATTTGATTCTTAGTTAAAATTGAAGTTATTTTTCTGAAAATAGGGTTAGTGCTTGCAGGGAAATTTTAAATTCTAAACCTAGAAGATGATTTTACCGCATGTGGGCAAGTTGATGGCGTAGCCAGTAGGATCATAACAGTATAGACTTAGTGGTTATTCAGTTTGTTTGTATTTCATTATGGGTGAAACAATAACAGGCATATATCCTTAGGCATGTTTAGTTTAAAATTTCTATCTTGCGAATAGATATGTATATTATGAAGACTGTAAATAGTTTTTAACCTCTGACGATATTAATTACATGTGTCTGTGGCATCATGACTTTTGAACGGATCAACATGTGCATTTTCAATTTGTATCTCTGCCTACCTCTTCGAGGATATGGGCGTGTAGATACTTTTTTTTTGATAATGTTGCGTTGCTTACCCAAAGCTGAAGTGTTAAGACTAGATATTCTATCATAAAAACTGAAATACGACAGGGAGACGTACCGACGTGGTTGCAGTAGTAAAAAAGAAGTAGTTCTACTGAGTCATGAGTAAAAGGGTCATAATCGCTAAATCTACATCTTAGAACCTAACAAACTTACTGACACTCGTCCTTAATGATCTACCTGAGAGATCAGCATTTTTTTTGTGATAAAATAGTGAACAATACGGCCCCTCTGTTGGTAAGAGGTAACAGTGACCTAAAGACATGTTTCAGGTGCGTCTGTCTTGTGGCCAAGATGTTATATCAATTACGCAGTCCATCCGTACACTCCGGATCGGAACATTACCATGCCATTCTGACTACAGGAACAAGTAAGGCGGTAGTTCCCAATCCGGACGAGCTACAGCTCAGTAGGTACTCTACTAAAAGTGACCTTGTTGGTAATAAGTTATTTAGCATTTGCTCGCCTCTTATAAGCCTGTGCTTGCCTATATTCTGGGTTAAAGCCGTTGAATCAAATTTAGCTTGGAGTTAGCTGGCAACCAAAAGTTAACTGCAGGTAACCATATTATTTAACCTGACTGCTCGAGTAAACTTCAAAAAGTGAAGATGGCCGCGGCCATTCGTTAATTAAAAGAGACGCCGGCCGCGTTTCTTTCGCTAAATCTTCTTAGTATATTAGCCGCGTTCCGATCCCATGCTACATTTTTTATGAATGGTCGGCGAACAAGCACACGGCTCTGCTCATGGTAAGATATAACCGAGGCCTTTAGACACCATAGATATTACAGGTTCGTCGTTGTCCTGTGGCTAGAATATTAGCCGTGACCACTTGATAGTTATATTATATTAGAAGACAAGCCTGCTGAGTTTCTTCCGCCAGATCTTCTCAGTATGTTAGCCGTGACCACTTGGTAGTTATATTATATTAGAAGACAAGCCCGCTAACTTTCTTCCGCCAGATCTTCTCAGTATGTTAGCCGAGACCACTTGGTAGTTATATTATATTAGAAGACAAGCCCGCTGAGTTTCTTCCGGCAGATCTTCTCAGTATGTTAGCCGTGACCACTTGGTAGTTATATTATATTAGAAGACAAGCCCGCTGAGTTTCTTCCGCCAGATCTTCTCAATATGTTAGCCGCAACCACTTGGTAGTTATATTATATTAGAAGACAAGCCCGCTGAGTTTCTTCCGCCAGATCTTCTCAGTATGTTAGCCGCGACCACTTGGTAGTTATATTATATTAGAAGACAAGTCCACTGAGTTTCTTCCGCCAGATCTTCTCAGTATGTTAGCCGCGTTCCGATGCGGTGATAGATTTTAAATGAGAGTGGTTGGCGAACAAAAATATGGTAAGAGGTAAGATATGGTGGTTAGAGATAACCATGGCCTATAGACACCATACATGTTACAGGTGCGTCGCTGTCCTGTGGCCGGGATGTCAGGCCTACTGTGCAAAGTCGACCGGATCCCTGGCTGAAACATGACATAGTCTAAGGCAGCAGGAATAGCTAAGGCATTGGATCCCTACCCGAGCAAGTTACTGCAAACCACTCTTCCACCAGTGATCTTGCTGGTAGCGACCTATATTTTAACCTGTGCTCGCCTCTTACTAGCTGCCCAGCAGAGAGGCAGATGGTATATTTTACTCATCGGACCTGGACCAACACGGGGGAAGTTAATAATAGTTTATTATTCTTCACAAGTGCCTTTTGTATCGCCTATGAGAAATAAACGATATTTTCATTACAAAGTCGTACCGCCGCAATCATGTCAAAATACAAATATCCACGTGACGGGTGAAATTTTCTAATTAATTTTGCAAAACATTTTACAAGGGCTCGTTGCAAAACTCGTACAAACTGAAACGTGAGATTATTTCAGTAATATTCATGCCGGAGTTAGCCCTTATATTCTAACATCATTTGCTTTTATTACATTTGTAAGAAATAATTCTCCTATAAAGGCGTAGGTGATGGGAGAGCTACTCCTATAACCTCGTGAAGGAAACGTTTTCACGACTTAGATAATATTAAATATCCCCGAAAAAGTTAAGCAAATTGTTTTTTTGTGTTATGGGTGTCAGTCAGCCCACGATACTAATACTCCTACAAAGATTTTTTAAGTATTTAATAAATTGTCGGAATAGATTTAATAAACACCCAGACCCAGAAATACGTTAATATTAATGTTATAAAAAACATATCACAAACGCCTGTTATTTTTTTCTCTTTTCGTTTCAAATGCCAAAGAAGTAAAGCTAAAATGTTCAGTTTGTATATTTTAGGATTAAAATAGAAAATTTAACTTTTTAACGCTTTTATTATTAATCACTTTTGAAAGTCTGATAGTGTTGAAACTTAGCATTCTAATCAACAGCCAATGTCCAAAGATAATGTTATAAAAAAAAGTGTTAAATTATCACCATCACTTATCACTATCCGTAATGGTCCGGGCTTCTTTGCAGAATAGACCATCTACCTTCCTGCCAGGCAGTTTGTAAAAGGCGAGCATAGGCTTACCATCACTAGCACCGTGACATCCTACTAGGTGGTATAGTTTCGCAGCGACTCGCCCGGATTGGTACCACCGCCTTGCCTATTCCTGCTGCCATAACGTTCAAAGCTTGCCGTTGACGTGTTCCGGTTTGGAGGGCAAGGTAGCCGGTAAACTTACTTTTGCTCGAGGCCTAACATCCCGGCCTTAGGTTGGCAACGCACCATTACCACCTTTGGTGTCTCTAGGCAGTGGGACTTTCTCACCACTAGGAAATCCATCAGCTCGTTTCCCTTCCAATATCATAAAAAAAGCTTAAAAGGTGACTGGGAAAGAATGGTTATAGCAAGTTAATCGTTGTACTTATAATAATTTTATTTAATAAGTTTATTGAAGATGCAATTTAAAAGACAAATTGTTTGAATAAATAAAAGATCTTTAAAATGATAAAATATTACGCTAGCTTGTTTATTAGAAAGACTTCAAGAGTCTTAACAGGTCTCTTTGCGGTCTTAATTTAACATAAAAGCTCAAATTTAATAGGCTTACAAATGCTTCAAGTTTGTTTCAGTATAAGTATTTATTTTGTATGAAACAAAACCATCTTTTACTACCATAACATTGAGTAAGATGGCAGATTATTTTTATTTTAGCACTTGCCCTGTGCTTGGGATAAATTTTCTATAAATTTTAAAGAAAGAAAAAAATCCTGTCTGGGGCGAAATTTTTTCTTTCTTTAAAATTTATAGAAGATGGCAGATTACTGAATTTGTATTTGTTGAGGAGCGTCCTACCGGATTTCCTCTGTAAATGCATTAAAGGTTGTGTAACTAACTCTGTAAAAAAATCGGCACTTTATATTTTGTTTAAAGTGTATGGCTTACAGAAATACGAAATTTCTCGTAAAAAGCGCCGAACTGAATGCATATGCTTTAGAGATTTGCTTGGTAGTTTTTGTTTCTGTAGTATAATCGCAGTATAATTAGATTCTCTACAAGTACGGCCGGTTTAAAATGCTTAGTTTTGGGAAGGCTTTAGCTAAAAAGTCTTAAAGAAGTAAATTGATAGAAGAAGGTGTTACTTTGCGGAAATCCATACTTAAATCCAAATAAAATTATTTAATTTGCAATTTTCCGCTAAAAAAAATGTATACGTATTATAGCGTGACAAAATAATGCGATATGAATGAATTGGACTTTGGATATATCCAGCTCAACAAATGCAAATTAAATAATTTTATGTGGGTTTAAGTACGGATTTCCGCAAAGTAAATTGCTAATTAAACAGTTTAGTGGTGTGTGTTGTGTGGAGCTGGATATATTTAGGAGTTTTAGCTTCTGGTTAGTCCAATTTATTCATAGTGCACTATTTTGCCTTTTTTGTCACGCCATAACACGTATACATTTGTTTAAAGGGGAAATTGCAAATTACATAATTTTATTTGAAGAAGTTCTTATTTATGAATACATGCAAATTTCAAACAATAACATCGTACTTGGTTTTACTATACAAACAAAACAAAAGTTCTGAAAATTTTGGAAAAGATAAATTTAAAATTATGTGTGTATGTTTTTGTCAATAATGAAAATAGGGATCAACACTGTTTTTGTCAAAACTCTCCACGTTTTTGTGCCCCCCATCTTGCTTTGAATAAAAAAAAAAGATTGTTATTATGTAGTTGTCACCTGTTGTCATCAACAAAACTAATATACTACTACTGCTAGACCCATTAGATTAAAGCAACGGGTCTAGCAGGAGACAGAGAAGGGCTGAAATGATAATGACAGATAAAGGTTGATAGGTAGGATGACAGGAATATATATGGACGTAACTATGTATAGATAACAAATGATTGAGCAAACCTCTTAAGTTCTACTACAAGGGATACCAATTAAGGAGGGAGGGTTGGTAATCAGACGTGCCTCTTATGTTGCAGTTTGAGGAAATTGGCCGTCTATATAAGGCTATGAAATTCCTACGAACCCCTGACGAATACTTAAGTGAAATCGTGTAAGAGCTTTGTCTAAACATAGTCGATTTTAAAATAAAGGATGTTGGAAGATAATGAAAAACCAGGTGGCTCTGCTGATGGTAAAAGACAAAAATAAGTATATTCAAGCCCATATCCCGAAGACGTAGGCAAAGGCACAACCAACATCCAAAAATCCCGGGCCATATCGTTTTTATTAAAAAATTGAAAATACAATCGCCTCTGTGGTCTAGCGGTCCGGGTGTTGGACTTGACTGCATGAGGTCCCGGGTTCGAATCCCGGGTCGGCCAACACAAAGAAAATTGGATTTTTCCAATTTTCTAATAAAAAAAAGGTTGGAAAGGATTGGAAATGTGCCCGGTTGGCGATAGGCTTGCCACCTCTCACATTGTGGGACTTAGTGTCTTCGGCTAGTCGTGGGTGCCTTGGTTGTACCTCTGCCTACGTCTTCGGGGATATGAGCGTGAAGTTACTTTCTTTACTTTGAAAATACACATTTTCTATTTTTTTGTTACTCGACACGGGTATCGAAGTTAGGACCTCAAGAAATCAAGTCCAATGCTGGCATGGCGATGGCTTTCTGGACCGCTAAACTACCGATTTAATAAGAAGCAATCTTCTTCAATACACACCAAAGACGCTACTGGCGCGTCAATACCCCCAATACCCCACTCTCTCACACGGAACACGACAAGTTCAAACGTTGAAATTATTTCGATTGGAACAAGTATGATAATGATACTATTTCGAAGCGGGCTAATTAACAACAC
>NJDC01000248.1:54295-78544 GCA_002245475.1 Calephelis virginiensis | reverse complement strand
CAGCGCGGAACACGTCAAAAGCAAAACGTCAATTGCTACAGCAGAATTAAAAGGTAAAGTTATTTATTTTTATGATAATGGAAGGAAAACAAGCAGATGGATTTCCTGACGGTAAGAAATTCACGTCGCCTAAAGACACCAAATATGGAAATGGTGCATTGCTAACCTTAGGCCGGGATGTTAGGCCTCGAGCAAAAGTAAGTTTATCGGATACCTTACCCTCCAAACCGGAACACGTCAATGGCAAGCATTGGGCGTTATGGTAGCAGGAATAGGTAAGGTGGTGGTACCTATATGGGCGAGTCTCTGCGAAACTCTACCACCACGAGGATCACGGTGTTAGTTACAGTAAGCCTATGCTCGCTTTTTACGAGCTGCCTGCCAGGAAGGCAGATGGTCTATTCTGCACAGGAGCTCGGACCAACACGGGGAAAACCAATTCCAGCGAATCGCTGCACTGCCAGCTTGTTTATGATAATTTATTACATGTACATTTTTAACAAATAATACCGACTAAAACCACGACGGCTAACAGCTAGAAACCAAAGCTGTAAGTAACGCCATCCCCATTGGAAGCTGTGCCCACAAAATTTTAGCTATTATAAAGTAAGGTCTGGTTGTTAATAGATCTCGGATATTGAGTTAATGTATTTTATGTAAAACATGGTATCTTCCCACTTCAGCATCCATATTAAAAGATATTTTTCTTCGCCTCTGTGGTCTAGCGGTCCGGGTGTTGGACTTGACTGCATGAGGTCCCGGGTTCGAATCCCGGGTCGGCCAACAAAAAGAAAATTGGATTTTTCCAATTTTCTAAAAAAAATGTTGGTCGGGATTAGAATTGTGCCCGGTTGGCGATAGGCTTGCCACCTATCACATTGTGGGACTTAGTATCTTCGGCTAGTCGTAGGTGCCTTGGTTGTACCTCTGCCTAACTCTTCGGGGATATGGGCGTGAAGATACTTTTTTTTTCTTGTAAATTAGGTTCGAAGGAAGCAGAATATTTACAAAATATAATTTCAATACATCTTTTAAAATTAATGTAGAAACATAAGTAAGTACATTGTCTGCGGTGTTACAATAGTAATCGTCTTTTGTGTCTTTTGCGGTGAGGATCTTGTTCCATACGATGTCTGCTTTCCTGTTTCATGACAATCATGAAACATACCACAAAAAAACTTTTTAAATTGAAAAGAATTAAAATATATAATAGAGTAGCTTTGTATCTAAAATACGTAAAATCGTCTCTGTGGTCTAACGAGTGACGTCAGACTTGATTTCTTGAGGTCCCGGGTTCCATCCCCGGATCGCGCAACAAAAAATAGGAAATGTGTATTTTCAATTTTCTTATAAGGAATAACGTTGACAGGGTTTGGATATGTGCCCCGGTGGATTGCCACCTATCACATTGTAGGACTTTGTGTCTTCAGCTAGCAGCAGCCCTAGTTGTGCCTCTGACTTGTCCTTCGGGGATATCAGCGTTAAGAAACTGATGTATCTAAGGCAAACCATTGAATCAATTTTAATCTCCAGTTCGAAGTTCTCGTGTAGTCGAAGGATTAAGGTACTAATGAAAATATGTTGTATTATTTAGTGTCTTAAAAATTGTAAAGATATTTTCGATTACAATAAAATGTTTGTTGTTAATTACACAAAGGCAAAGCCGGGGTTGTAGACTATTATGGAAAGTAAGAAGCTTCATTGGTCCAACTACGTGAAATATTAATGAAACTGGTCTCAAACCTCAAGATGTTGAATTGTTTAGGGAGTAGTTAGTTTAGACCTTTGTGGTTGATGACCTAAATAAGTGCCACCCCACACTATAAAATTTTATTCTTATAATCATATCAGCTTGATAAAAAAGTATCTTCATGCCCATATCCCAAACGTGGTAGGCAAACGTCAACTAGCAGAAGACATTAATTTTCACAATATGAATAGTGACAAACACGATCAGCCACTTAATCAATTCCGGGCAATACTGTTTTAAAAATTAAAAAAAAAATGTCTTTGTTGCCCGACCCGAAAATCGAACCAGGGATCTTATGAAGTTGAGTCCAAAACCAGACCACAAGATCGCGGAAACTATACCGACATATCAATTTATTTTCTTTTTTTATTTGTTTTACCCTCGACAAATAAAGATCGATCAGTTCTCTGATATAGCGGCCGGTATCAAATTATGAAGTTAGTTGATTAATTATTGGCATTTTCCGGACGGGTAGGGTAGTGGGTAGACTTGTACATTAATGATTAAGATGACTAAGGCCAATAACATCTAGGATGTCTGTAGACTGCATTTGTCTCTTACCGTCAGGAGATCAGTAGGGTTACTCTTGAAGCTCGATTCATGCAATATTAGAAATTAGAATCGAGTATGTCACTTTAGATACTGCTGAACAGAGTACAGAGTAATATTTTTAATTAATAGTAACCAATACATTATTTTATCGAATTGGTTGAATTTATTTGGAACTAAGCGGCGTGAATTTCTTACCATCAGGAAATCCATCTGCTTGTTTGCCTTCCAATAACATAAAAAAAACCTCTAGTACTGTGTTCAAGAGTACCTAAAATGACATATACAATTGCAATATCCAATTTCCAGTTCGCATGATATCGAGATTCAAGAGTAAGCATACTGTATGCTTGTTCTCTTTCAAATATCATAAAAACTGAAAAATATTTATAATATTATAAGCATTTATAATTTGACCGCCTCGTAAATCGAGTGGGTAGCATGCACGCCTAACTATACCGATAAATACACCGACTAACCGTGAGGCTCGGGTTCGATTACCGACGGGGCAGGCATTTGTGTGATTTACATCCAGATGTCTGATTTCCGGGTCTGGGTGTTTATTAAATTTATTCTGGTATCTGTTTGAGTATTTCTATGTATAAGAATTGTTGACTAACACCCATAACACAAGCATATAATTTGCTTACTTTGAACAAATTGAATCTAACCCGATTCAATTTCTTTAACTTGTCCAGAAATATTTATTTATTTAATATGTGTGGTATAAAAATATATTAAAATTAAATTATAATAATAAAAATATTACAATGTATAGTGGATAATGTGGATAGATGTAGGTACCCGGGGAATTTATTCTGCTAAGGATCAATTGTGGGACGTGTTTGTATGAAAAGGGCAAAGAATGTAGAGGAAGCAAGGTTGGCCTGCTAGGATCGTGAGTTTGGCACTCGATACTCTCTGCATACCTCATAAAGGACTTGGCATGAAGATATGTATCTATGTATGTAAGTACTATATTGATATACACGTACAACAACCTGTACAACGTAATATATTGATTTATATCACTAGACAATCCATGTTTGTGTTAGCCTTATACGGAAAACTGTCTTTTGTAATATCTGTCTGAAAAGACAAAAATAAATCAGGCAAAAAAATATTCTTTAGGGCTTATTCACGCAAGTTTCGTGTTTTTTGTCGAATCGTTTTTAGGGGAAAATGCGATTCGTCAAAAAAATGTTGCCGCCCTAAATATCGTAAAATAGACGATTCGTCAAAAAAACACGAAACTCGTGTAAATGAGCCCTTAGTGAAGTTAATAGTGTACTCTACCTTCTAAAGGTCTTTTAGGTACCTATTAGAATTAAAATATTCACCAAATAATTTAGTAGCGTTGTCTCAGGCTACGTTTTGTACGGATACAATTATAAGAACTAAATTCTACTCGACTATGCAAAGGCGAGATATACATTTAAGTCTAAGAACTTAAGGAGCGGTTTTTACCCGCGCCCGCAGCGGTCGCGAACTTGCGGTGTTATTTCAAAACCCACGAGACCGGTAATTAGCGCGGTTACATAGTCATCGCGGTTGAAATCATCGATCGCAAACTGTTTTAACCGCAAACAATAGCGGGCGCTGCGTGTGTAAAACGTCCTGAAACGGTGCTCTTACTTTTTTGCATATAAATCTACATTCTACAGAACCTGCGGGCCCGCAACCACCGCGGGCGCGGGTAAAAACATCTCCGTGAGTTCTTAGCCTCGTCAGCCAATAGAATATTCTAGAGAAAATATATTCTTGGGTTATATTAAAATGTACTAACCTCAGTTTTAATATTGTATTCAGGCAGATAATTGTGATGATCCCATCATCCACTAATGGAATAAGTTAACAATTTACATTCCCAGATTATTCAAATGAAATCAGAATCAATACCATCGTTTTACTGTTTGCGTCTGCCATGACGTCAGTGCTTGTTATTTTCATGTTTCGGTTGGAAGTTTAAGCGGTGAACTTAAGAATAATATCCTCCTCAAGTTGGCAATGCACCATCAATATCTATAAAGTCAAATGATTCCTTGATTAGTTTGCATGTGACGTATTGTAGGCAACATCTGTTGTTTTTTTATGCCTACTTGTCTTCCTATAAAAAGGTTTTCTTTGTTGTTTCACATACGAGTATTCTTCCGTATAGAGGTCGCTAGGCTTAGTTAGGCGAGTGAAAAAATACTGAAAGAACCATCTCAACTTCAGACCGACACTAGTGCTGATTCAGCAGTGCTCAAACTAAATTTATTTCAGATCCATGCTTTTTCCAATTAAACGAGCACAAAAGAGATGGAATATTTTAAACATACAAACATATTATCGGACTTCGAAAATGTCAGATTGTGACTTTTTCATTTAATTTTTTTTATATAATATTGGAAGGAAACCAAGCAGACGGATTTCCTGAAGGTAAGAAATTCTACACCAAATCACCACAATAAATAATCTACACCAAAGGCGTTAATGGTGCCTAAGGCCGGGATGCTAGGCCTCGAGAAATACCTTGCCCACCGAACCGAAACACGTTAACGGCAAGCATTGACGTTATGGGCGGTAAGAATAGGTAAGGCGGTGGTACCAATCCGGGCGAGTCGCTGTGAAATCTAGTAGGGTGACACGGTGTTAGTGACGGTCAGCTTAAGCCCGCCTTTTCCGAACTGCCTGGCAAGAAGGCAGATAAACTTAAATATAAATTAAATTAAAGACGATCTATTCTGCATAGGAGCCCGTATCAACAGGGGGTTAACATTTTATGAGGAATAGATTTAACATCGGTAGTAATATCGTATACAAACTGATCTGACAGCACTAAACGTGTTTTGTCTCGTTCTATTACTGTCGTTGAAAAAACATAGCGATAACTTAAAATAAGTGAAGTGAGTGCGTAATAATATTACCTCCATTACCAGCTTTAGTTTAATCTTTCTGGGAAAGTTTCACAGGAAACTAAATATGTTATTTGCCCGACCCCTGGGATCGAACCCGGCACCTCATGGAGTCAATTCCAACATCAGACCGCTAGATCACAGAGGCGATTAATGAATTAGGTATGAATCAGGTGTTTGTAAAGAAAATAAATAAATAAATTGTTGTTTTTATTTCACTAATACGTAACTTGTTATAGCTTAACACTTGAAATATTACATTAATTAATTTGCAATTTAACATCGTTATGTTACACTTATTTTTAATTACCCTAAGCGCAATTTAACAATACACTTATGCAGAATTCAAAACAGTTCTAAATATAACTGAATTATATAATAACATAATTCTACGATCATATCTTATTATAATCTAGTAGGTAATTAATTTATTTAACTGAATATTTAACATAGATTAACCTGTCACATAAAATTTACGTTTAAAAAGACAATTTTAATTAAATTATTATAATGTACTTCACCTAATTACTTTATTTGGCAGTTCTCGTTTTCAATAACAATCTTATATTTTCTAAATAACTATAATTAATTATAAATTCTTGCTGCTCATAACTTTAAATCAGTGCATATGTTTAGTAATTTTAACAAACGTCAAATTAAAAAGATGTAAAATAAGCCTTGATTTTGCTAATTCCGCGTAAGCAGTGTAACCGTTGTGGCAAATAATCCTCCAAACGACAAAGAATGTGACAAGCCTAACTGACGTTCCCACCACCCACCTCCGCGACCAGAACACGAATAGAGTCCGAACACGGGACGTGTGACGGGATGGGAGGTGGGAACTTTAGGTAGGGTTGTCACATGTAAAGAACGTGACAATTTATATTGTTTCCCGAGCTCTTCCTATATTCGTGTTCTGGTCGCAGAGGTGGGTGGTGGGAACGTCAGTTAGGCTTGTCACATTCTGTGTCGTTTGGAGGATTGTTTGCCACAACGGTTACACTGCTTACGCGGAATTAGCAAAATAAAGGCTTATTTTACATCTTTTATAATGGATTTCCGCAAAGTAACGCCTGATTCAATAAAAAAACGTCAAATTATATAATTTTCTGTCGAAGTGTAAGCGTACTAGCCTAACTGATCTTCGAAGAGTTTTGATTCCCGAAAGGCACAGGATGATGATGAACACAGATATTTTTTTTATAATATAGGAAGGTAAACAAGCAGACGTATTTCCTGATGGTAAGAAATTTACGCCGCCTAGAGACACCAAAGGTGGTAATGGTGCGTTGCCAACCTGAGGTTGGGATGTTAGGCCTCTAGCAAAAGTAAGTTTACCGGCTACCTTACCCTCCGAACCGGAACACGTCATGACGTTATGGCGGCAGGAATAGGTAAGGCGGTGGTACCAATCCGGGCGAGTTGTTGCGAAACTCTACCACCTAGTCAGGTCACGGTGTTAGTGACGGTAAGCCTATGCTCGCTATTTACGAGCTGCCTGGCAAGGAAGGTCTATTCTGGAAAGGGGCGGACTATTTCTTTTCCTATATCTTTATACACCTACCTACAATTTAAATAGTATACTTAACTCATGGCGAAATTATGTCAATTTGTAAAAACATTATGTTTTCTTGAATTAATAATAATTCATTCCAATCCATCCGTATATCCATTATCATAAACAACATCACAATATCCATATTCATTGAACGTTACTATTGTTATGATTAAAAACACCTACATTTTTTATCAAACGACAAAATTTACATTTATGTTTCGAAGCGTAAACAAAAATCATGAGTTAAATAACATAAAAAATGTTATTCAGAACCTAAGCCACTGAACACACAACAATACAATTATTATTTTTTAACATTATTTAAAGTTTATTACTTGAATTATTACATGTTTCCACTTGTATTTTTCTGTGTTACAAATAAAAAAGTTTTTGCTTCTTATATTAAAATAAGCTGATAGTCAAACAAAAATATTATGTATCATTTATTTGTTTTAAGGTTAACACCTTGCAATTAATTACCTTGCATGCAGACATTTTTATAAATATTTTTTCAATTAACCAAAAGATTTTTATTGAGCTGGATAATTTATGGTTAGGATTACAACGGTTAATAAAGGTTAGTGAACAGTGGCGTCATCTTATTCTGACAATTTAGTTAGTAAATTTTCCTCCGGGATTAAATTTTTTTTAACCTACGATTTACTTATACGTTAAACTTTCAAGTAAACTACGAGGAATGCATATTATGGTTTTTAAGGACGCTAGCTGTTGAAACTCAATACATAACAAGAAATACCATACTTATTACATAAACTAAATATTTTTACTGGCCCATAAACAATTTCATCAAATAAGTATTTAATCATAGCCATAAATTTAATTCTAAAACGTATAATAATTTACAAGACAGCAGGAATGATAAGGTCAAGAAAACAAAAAGTTAAATAGTCACTAACTTTGAACTATTCCAGTTCCTTTGGTACTAAAACCAGTAAAATCTACAACCGATTGTTTTAAAACTTATTTACTCAGAAATATACTCGGGTCGGCTATTAGAATCTTCTACCTATAACACAAGCATATAATTTGTTTACTTTGAGGATAGATTGAATTTGTATAACTTGTATTTGAATGTTTAGTATTATTATCAGTACAGAAATTCTATCAACAGAAGCTCGCCTGGATTTCGAACATATTTTTATTTATTCCGAACGCGGTAACATCGGTGTACAACATTGTCATGTTCCGCTTTAGAAGGCAGGGTAACCGATTGACTTGCACTTGTATGGTAAGGTATACACGTCAGCTATCTAAAAACACCATTGAACTTCGCCAATCTAATCTCCTGTATATTATCAGCTACATCACTTTTTAAAGCTAAACACGATAATGGCAACCACTGTCGTCGCGGAGGAGGGAATAGTTTTAGTTCTGTTTATTTCTTATTTATATACAGGGAGTTCGGCGCATGGTTGGACAAACGGAATGGTGAAATGTTTGCACCATCAGGCAATACTTCCTGAAAATTTCCGGAAAAATTATAAAACGTGTTTTTTTTTATTGAATTTTTAATTTTTTTCTTAAATTCTCCCAAAGTAATTATTCATTTATATTTAAATACAGTAAATTAATGCAATACAAATGAAATTTGTTTGAATAGTCTGTGTATAAGCATAAAAGATTTTAAACTAAGAATTGAAATTTTCGAATTAAAAGTTCAATAAAAAAACGACGGGTTGCACTACGGGAGTGTCGGCGGAAGTGAAAACTTGAATATTAACGTTGTGTATTTTTGAAATTTGGGAATGGTTAGGGAATAATTTTGCATTAATTAGGGAATAATGAATTAATTTTAATTATCAGTATGAAAGTATTATCATTTATGTGAAAGAATACAATGTTTATTTATTGCGCTATCGTACACAAACATGACAACAAAAACATTCGCGCAAGCGCCCTGCGCCGTCTTACGAATTTTCGATCAGGTCACGTGTCCTGATGAGAGTTTAGAAGTTTTTACCCATTCAAAAAAAAGTGCGCAATGCCGCTAAAGAAGTATTCACTTCGCTAATAACAACCTTTATAAAGTCTGATTTTATATAAAAAACAAACATTTTTACTTATTTCTATTTCCTTTTTTCTAAGGAAGTTGTAGATTTCACGACGTTTTTAAAATCAGATTACGTTTGGTTGGATACATTGAATTACTCTACACGAGGCTTGAAAGATACATTTTGGTTGGCATTTTGTAAAAAATAAGTAAATACCATTAACAATAATTTTGATGGAGACCAGATTATTCAATAAAATATTTGTGTAGGAATAAAGGGATTTCTTAAATAAAGATAAAACTAAATTGGTAGCGGTTCTAATATTGCCCGCGTGGTCCCACAGGAACATTTTTTCGGGATAAAAACTATCCTGTGTTAATCCAAGTTACCCATGTGTATACCAAATTCCAGTTCTTGCGTTAAGCAGTAACAAACAAACAGACAACCTTTCGCATTTATAATATTGATAGGATTCTAAAGGGCTACTTGAAAATGACCGGTCAAATTTTTATGTAAAAAAGAAAAGCCTTACATAATAACGTCTTAAATATTGTCGCTGAATGTGAATATCTACTTTTATAAACGTACATTTAAAACAGTCCGTAAAAATACTTTACTTGTCACACTACATTGTACCTAGTACGAGTCATGACGTCACGAGCTTGCAAATGCGACTGCGGTAGGCGGGAAGCAGTTAACTGCTTTGTTTACGTTATATTTTGCTTTGGATAAAAAATATTACTTTTTTAATTATATAGATGTCAAAGTAAAATGTTCTTTGTTAAATTTTAAATGTTCTCAATGCTGAACCACCTCTCAAAATTTGGCTGGTCATTTAAATGGAACCCTGTATAAGCTATTAGACCGTGTCTAGTGTATTAGTTATTTTATTCCTACGCAGGAGTCCGTTAAGATATTGAGATAAAACGCGTTAAGATATTGAGATAAAAATGAAGTCCCGTGGCGAAATTTTTATTTCCTTTTTTACCCGTTTGCATCATGTAAAATATGCAAAGAAATAAGAAATGCAAAAAGAAAAAGTAACTGCAAACCAAGGAAAAAAAAGTTCATACTGTTATAAACGCGAAAGTGTGTACATGTTTGTTAGTATATTTATTATTACATTTAAGCTGTTGAATTAATGTTCATTTTAAAATGTCGATTGTGGTCCATAAAACTTGGGAAATAACAGACTATTTTTTATCCCGATTTATCAGTGGGTTCGCGGCGTGATAATTAAATAAAATTTAGTTTTATAGACGCAAAAAAAATTATATCTGTGGTCTGAAATTTTACTATTTTGTTATTGCTTTGGATTTGTGAAACGAATAAGATTATATTTAGAAAGCCCGTAATTCAATATTTCCAAAAAAATACATCTACATATCTTCACGCCAAGTCCCTTATATAGGTAGGCAGATATAGACAGTATTACCATCTAATCAACTTTCCTCTTAATTTGCAATAGTTTTAGAGTGTGCAGGCACCAAAACATGGCGGATGTAACATAAAATACTTGCAAAGCAGTAGTTGTAGGACTAGGTGTAGAAATACTTCTAGCTAAGAATGCTAACGCTGAACATCTGAGGACTTCTAAAATCGGCGCGTATGGAGAGTTGTCAAATAACATGCCTATAATGGATAATGAAGCTATGATGTACAGCACGAAGATTATCACGGATACTGGAGTCATGCCCTGTGAACAAAAGAAAACGAAATTTGTGGTTATTTTTTTATTTCTGGTCATGCATTCCGTGGGAGAACATAGACCAATTGTACTGATTTTCCATCAATCAGCTTGTTAGAGGCGAACACCAATAATAACACCGTATCCATGACTACATAATATGACAGGTGATAGAGTTTTGCGCCTACTTTTTTTTTACTACTTACCAAATTTCGTTACTATCGGTTATCGGTATCGGTATTCAGCGTGAAACTCGGTTGTGATACAGACAGACAAGACAAAAGTATATTCACGGCTTTATCCCCGAAGGACTAGGCAGAGGCACAACCAGGGTACCCACTACTAGCCGAAGACAATAAGTCCCACAGTGATAGGTTTCAAACCTATCACCAACCGGGCACATATCTAATCCCGAGCAACTTCATTTCATTAGAAATTGAAAAATACACATTTCCAAATTTTTTTGACCCGGGGATCGAACCCGGGACCTTAAGAAGTCAATTCCGACCCGGGACCGCCAGACCACAGTATAAAAATCTAGAAATGTGTTCTGTTGTTGATTTTAAGTCTCCAGACTGAGACTTTTTTAAATTTCTTCAATGTACAGTACAGAATTCAATCTTCTATAGTTTTATTACACGTAGATATAGATAAAATATAAATAGATGGCAGATAAAAAGTATTAGTAGCATCCCAAAAGATAAAAAAACTTAGTAGCTTTTAATCTAAAAGCTCATTTTGTATTTAAATGTAATGAAATGAACTTGAAGTAATATTATCTTTAAATCCGAGATTAATCTGAATACATTAGTAACAAAAGTCTGAGCCGATTTTGAACAAAGTTAAACCTGTTAAAACTTTGCAACAAACATGGATTATCAAACCTGAAATTTCAGAGTTTAGGACTGATGAGCTGGTAAAATATTAAAGCTAATTGTATGAAGTTTGTAAATTTCTCAAACTTGGAACAGGAAGAGAACTTTAATTGTATTTGAGGTTTTTGACTCTCCTATTTAACGATGTGTTGAAAATCTACATGTAACGGCTGGACTAAAATACTTCAATTAATATTTAATCTATCATAAAGCCGATTTTTTTTGTAGAAAATGCCGACTTACCGCCAATATTAATAACTTATTTAAGATAAAAGATAAGGCTACTTTAGATCAGTTTTTCAATAACTAATAAAATATTTTAGTGATAAAACTTTAAAAGACCTATCTCCATTTGTAAACAGGTTATTATTATTGGCTAATTATCGATTTAATATCGATTTTAATAACATATCTAAGATAAGTGGTAGTGCTATTTTAGATCAGTTGACAGTTAACCGCTGGTATTTTTCAATAATTAACGAAAATATCTTAGCAACAAAACTCTAGAAGGTCTATCTTTATCTGTTGATATAGGTATAGATTATTAATACTGGCCTACCCGTAAAAGGTAATTGACATCTCTGAGCGGGAAATGCGTCTGCTTGCTTTCCTTCCAATATCATTAAAAAAAACTGTAAGAGTATCAAACAAAGCTAATAGCTAACCTATTATACAATTAAAACTTATAACTGAATTTTAAGTAGGCATTTCTAACTGAGGTTGTCTAATGAGGTTTGTAAACACATAGAAATATAGAAGAAGGTGAAATAATTTAATGGACGGTAAGCAATTCTTGACTTGCTATAGCTATGTTTATAATTAAATTATTACATGTTTGTTATTCGTATTTTACAAAAAAACTTTAAAAACTAAAACTTAATAAAATTAGTTAGCCATTCAAATCAGACAGTAAGAAAATAATGAGGCTGTTTAGGCGACCTCTCTCATACTAAAGACCATTTTTATTTATTCGCAGTTTGATATTTTTTCCTTGAAGTAAATTTTTCTGCTGAGTTTATAAAGCATTTTCCGGGCATGGTTTGAACGACCATAAGTGTGCTCAGTATTTCTACACGAGCCACTTCAAAGAATGAACGAAATCACTAAATATTTTATGCAAAACTTTGTTGTGGTTTGTATAATAAGGGCTAGAGCTCATAATAAACGAAATTTAATATTTAAAAAAACAGAAAGTTATTATTTTTTATGTTTATGCTTTTGATTTTGATTTTTTATTTTTTTACTAGGTTACGCTCGGACATTTTCCTGATGAAATTTTATAACAAATCATGTACAATTTAAACGTATGTTTGAAGTGTAAGAAACTAACGAGCTTGTATATATCTGTATTGTAAGGATTATAAAAATCATGATTCTTGGAACGAATTACCTGTAAATTTTTAGAAATTTTTTTTTTTCAATTTATCCCGGACACGGAAAATTTTTAATTAAAACTTGCTGTTTAAATTATGAAATAGCAAGCAGGTGACTATCCTGATGACCGTCATCCGGCGCCAATAGACAGCATGGTTTTACTTTGACTCTCTGTCTTAGACTGTGTCTGCTAATAAAACAATCCAGTAACAACCCCCATGTGACAGGGTCATCACACCCATATGGAAGATTTATTGGATTGATTCTAAATCTTCGTGCTTTTGCAGTAAGAATGAAATAAAAATAGAAAATGTATATCCTCTAACGGGCAATATTAATAATCAATCCTAATCCAAAACTTGCTGTCCAAGATTGATATTTTGATCCATTTTTATGTTATCGCTTGCCAATAACATATCTGTGGACAGGATAAATATGGCAATTAGGTATGGGATAGGCCCGACGGATACGCAGCTATCTAGATTACTTGAAATCCATTAGATTGAGATACATTATTAACATTGGCCGTAAGTGGGATTTCATTGGTATTATAATTATAATACTAAAACCTGTGACTTTTTATCAGTCTGCATTTTCGCCCCTATCTCTGTTTAATTGGATAATTAGATTTTTAGAAAAAATAATGTTGCCTGACCTGTGAGGTTTTTGTTAAACTTTTTATATTTAGAAGTTCGAGCGATCTTTTCTTCGAAATTTATTTCATTTACAAAGATTTATGATATAAACAAAAAAGTATCGTTTCACTCACAAACGATATTTACCCAAATATTAGGCCACAACTTGCAGCTATTTGATATGGCGATCTGCGGGAATATTCAGTATCCTTTCAGTAATGAGCACTGGGTAAAGTGTACAGTTAATAGCTGTCAAATGACGTGTTTCATATTTGCTATCTCCTGTGACCAACAGAAATACGATAAAGATAGCAAATACAAAACACCTCATTTGACAGCTATTTGATGTACACTTTACCCAGTGATCATCACTAAAACATACTGAATAACCTAACTGGCAACTCGACGAGCTGATATATCTAGCAAATACTCTTGTTATTGAAATTGTCTTAGCTTAAAAAAAAAGTATCTTCACGCCCATATCCCCGAAGAGGTAGGCAGAGGTACAAACCAAGGCACCCACGACTAGCCGGAAGACACTAAGTCCCACAATGTGATAGGTGGCAAACATTTCCAATCCTGACCAACATTTTTTTTATTAGAAAATTGGAAAAATCCAATTTTCTTTATGTTGGCCGACCTGGGATTCGAACCCGGGACCTCATGCAGTCAAGTCCTACACCCGGACCGCTATGCCACAGAGGCGATGTCTTAGCTTAGTTGTCTTAGCTTGCGTTTTATATACTATATTTTTTCGCAAGAAAAGTTTAAAAAAAAAAGAAAAGTTTTGGTAACAGGAACTTTACGAATCGAATTCATCACTATCACTATCACTACATAGTATAAAACAAAGTCGCTTCCTCTGTCGCTACGTCCCTTTGTATGCTTAAAGCTTTAAAACTGCTCAACGGATTTTAGGCGGTTTTTTTAAAAAGATAAAGTGATTGAAGAGGAAGGTTTATATGTATATTTTATAACCGTGCGAAGCCGGGGCAGGCCGCTAGTATAATATAAAAAAAGTCGCTTCCTTTGTCCCTATGTGCCTTTGTATGCTTAAATCTTTAAAACTACGCAACGGATTTTAGGCGGTTTTTTAATAGAATAAGTGATTGAAGAGAGAGGTTTATATGTACATTTTATACCCGAGTGAAGCCGGGACGGGCCGCTTATAAAGTATATTCTGGAAAGCTGTATCGTTTGTAATTGGCATGAGTGTGTTTGATATTTATACGCAACGTACCTACTTCAAAGATCTAACGAAATCACTGTAAATATTTGGTTATGTAAATCGATAATATACTCGTAGTCTTGTTTGTCTCGGTTCGCATAATGTATACAGACAACATACTAACTAAATTCCAGTGAAAGGAAGCTTAAAATGGGTAAAGTAAATATATGGATGATTTGACTGATTTTTGTCCTTAAATAGTCTTGTGTCTTCAACCCCTGTATCTTAGAAAAGTTAGGTAGATGTATAACCAGGGCACCCAGGATTAACCAAAGGTGTAGTATTAGTCCAAAATGTGATAGGTAGCAAACTTGTCGCCCACCGGGCACTTATCCAATCCCGGGCAACTTTGTTGTTATTAGAAAATTGAAAAAAAAAACACATGTTCAATTTCCTGACCCGAGAATCGAACCCGATACCTCATGTAGTCAATGCTGGGCCACTAGGCCAAAATGACGATATGTGACATAATATATATCCCCCGTGTAGTCTGATTCCTCTGTGTAAAGTAGACCATCTGCCTCTTTGTATGGCTAAGTGAGTTGGTTGTTGTTGTTCCTAATAACAACTAATAAGTATGAAAAGAAATGTTTGATATTTTCCATCGTCGGCGCTTGGTAAAACTTCCAAATATTCATATTTTTAAAAGAGAAACACTTGTACTGTTTTACTTATCACTTATAATTTATTACTTTGTAATTAGTAGCCTACCGGTTTCGCTTATACAGCATCATCAGGGCTAAAACCCTAAGTTAAGTTTTAGCCCTGATGATGCTGTATAAGCAGAACCGGTAGGCTACTAATTACAAAGTAATAAATTATAAGTGATAAGTACAACAGTACAAGTGTTTCTTTCTTTAAAAATATGAAAATAAAATACTGAAAGTTTATATTAAAAAAAAAGAACATTATTCATAGTTAAGACAGGACATTGCTTGCGGGCTCAGATACAAATAGAATTAGCAAATCTAAATCACTTGTTAATTAAATTGATTGTTCTGACAAGGTTTGTATTACCAGAGATTAGACATATATATCTTTGGTATTACAGACAAATTCTCTTAATCTGAGGATCATGTGTGCATGTCCTTAGCTTATAGTTCAAATTGTTAGTTTCATATTCATAGTTCACCACAAAGCTTCAATAGTTCGGACGTTTGTTTAAAAGTTTGACTATTGTCTTCTGACTATACTGCCGAACTTTTCTATTTGTGAAAGTATTTACGTCTTTCCAAACTTGTACGAGAAATATTTAAGTTCGATAAGTATTTTATTTCAGTAAGTATTTTTTGGAAATTCAGTAATTTACAAAAAATACTGTTTGCGTATATTTTTCTAATTTATGTAATGACTTTTGGTTATTCATGATTTAAGTTCACAAACTAGTTAAAGATGGTTTTAGTGAAGGACTTATATTTTTACATCTAGGTTCTACTAATGAATGACATAACAATTGTTTTTGCTCGTCCAAATTATATGGTTTTTGTGGCATTTTTTATGCTCGGTTCCCATACTCAAGAGACGAGTCGTTTTGATTACGGATGGTAGTATTTCTTACGATAAGTACGATTGCTAACAATGGTTGCTGGTTTTCGACAGTTAACTCTAAACATTTTTTTCAAAATATTAGTAACACTTCTTTACTTTTGAGTAAACTAGGAACGGCTAAAGTTGTGGTTTACGTTTCATTGAAATTAGGAACCGGGCGTTAACTATAACAAAGTTTTTGTTATTTCCTGATAATAACTTACCCATACAAATTAAAATCGTAACCAACATTATTTAAGATACAGTGCCGGATTGAGCAAGCGTTAAATACGAGGGTGCAAATTCATAGAAAGTATTTTTTGATTTTCGGCGCAGCGTATTAATATGCACTCAGCGGCACGGAATCTTGGCTTAACTCAGGGCCGGATTAAGCAGGCGCAAAAAATGAGGATTCAAATTCTCAGAAAGTTTATTGTGATTTTCAGCGCAGCGCTTTAATATACATAATATATTTTGATACTATAGCCAATCTAAACGAATTGCTGCACGGCTCCCCATCACTAGTAGTCTCGTTGGTAATAACCTATTCAACCTAAGACAGCTTCTTACGAGTTGCGTGGCAGGAAAGCAAAGGCGATCCGTAATAACACCGAAAAATTGACCTTTGACCTCAACTTACCATGTATTTGGAAGCCAACTCGAAGAACCCCAATAGCACTAGAGCATAATGTGTTACTAGGTAAACGTTACACCACGCAGGAAGTTGCACTTCATATTTCTCCCGCTGTTCGATCTGAGAAAAAAAAACATTAATACAATTAAGTGAAAACAATAATTGCCGATTAATCACTAAATTTATTTATTTTCTATTTTTGGCTGACTTTATGTTAGAAATCTGTATTTCGGGTGTATCTTTGAATTTATATAAACATGGCTATATACTTAAGAAATTGCAGAGGAAAATGGAAAAAACAGTGCTTTAATCATCAGACAAACTTTTGCTAGCTGTTAATGTAAGCGATACGGGTTCGCCGGGTAGGCTAGTAAGTATAAAAGTAGTGATTATATTCTCTTTGGTAAGTATTAAAATATAAGTGTTTTTATAACGTATTGTTACATTTTATACAACATGGCAGTAAATTATTTAAAAAACCTTTTTTTTTTTAATTTTTGTGTAGGTATCCCATGAATATTGTCTCCATGAAAGATTCTTGAGAGTATTGTGACCATAGTACTTCAAGTATTGTCGTTTCGTGAAATCGATTTTTTGTTTTGTAATGATGTTCTTCTTTCTATGTCATATTTTTGTTATATTTGTATTTTTTTGTAATGTTTTTGTTTATCGTTTATTTGTAAAATGATGATTTCAAATTATAGAAACAATTATCTAAAATGCCGTTTAAACTAAACCGCTTGACTAATTTAAAAATAAAAAAAAATAATTGAGTGAAACTGTTGGTACAAGTGTCTATACACAATAATAGTTACAATATCGACTCCGGCTTTTATCGAAATCATTTGCATAATCAAGAAACATAAATTTCAGCGATTTTCATTCTATGAAAATAAAAAACAAAAATAGAAAATTGCTAAAAATACCGTACGGGCACGTAATTGGATATGTGCCCGGTTACCGATATGCTTTTCATTTGTCACACTGTGTCTTTGGCTAGTTGTGAGTGACTTACCCATAGGGCGTGAAGATATATTATTTAAAGTATCTTCACGCCCATATCCCCGAAGAGGTAGACAGAGGTACAACCAAGGCACCCACGACTAGCCGAAGACACTAAGTCCCACAATGTGATAGGTGGCAAGCCTATCGCCAAGCGGGCACATTTCCAATCCCGACCAACATTTTTTTTAATTAGAAAATTGGAAAAATCCAATTTTATTTTTGTATGCCGACCCGGATTCGAACCTGGGACCTCATGCAGTCAAATCCAACACCCGGACCGCTAGAACACAGAGGCGATATATTTTTTAAATGAAACAAAAACAAAAGGAAACAAAAATAATTTAAATTGTGATAGATATCTTCACGTGAAACTTACGTCCTCTTTAAGCAACTCATCCCCAAGTCTCGAAGTTCCTGGCTGCCAGCTCGGCCCCCAAAACACGGCTCGCACTTTATCACCAAACGACTCCATAGCTCGAACCTTTTCCACTACATAGCCTGAGTAGAACGACTGTAACAGACGAAAATAAAGACCATGAAAGAAGTTCTTACAGGGTAGTTTATTGTGTATGCGATTTTTTTGTGATAAATGGATGTGATAAAATAATTGAAATTGTTCGTGTTTCATAAGTGTAGAGTAAGTTTAAGTTTACTTTAAACTTAAGTTTAAATGTATTTAATGAAAGGTTAGGCAAGAAAAGAGCTCGCTCAAATTGGAAGCACTGGTTTATTTTTAATAAATAATAACATAATAATCTGTTATTTTTCTTCGTTACTGTAGGTATGCCAACTTACGGCCAATATTAATAATCAATCCTAATCCAAAACTTTCTGTCCAAGGTTGATATTTTGATCCATTTTTATGTTATCGCTTGCCAATAACATATCTGTGGACAGGATAAATATGGCAATTAGGTATGGGATAGGCCGCCGGATACGCAGCTATCTAGATTGCTTGAAATCCATTAGATTGAGATACATTATTAACTTTGGCCGTTATCAAAATTGGCACATCCGTTTACGGGTATTCCGATGACTAAGAAAAACGAGGTTTCATTTTTATACATAGAAAGACTTGTAACATTTCATTTTTTATTGCTATTTCAAGTTTTTATAATAAATAAATATCCTAGGACAAATTACACAAACTAAATCGGGTTAGATTAAGTAAGCAAATTGTATGCTTGTGTTATGGGTGTTAGTCAACGATACTAATACATAGATATATAGATACCAGAATACATTGCTAAACACTCAGACCTGTATATGCAGATATTTAAATTTTCATCTCACAAATGCCTACCCCGTCAGGAATCGAACCCAAGCGACGCAGTTGGTCAACGAAGTTAGGCCTGAAAGCTACACCCTTGACCAACAAGTCGGTCAAATATAAATTATAAGGGGGTTTTGGCGCCATCGAGAGAAAAGGTGGTCGAAGTTTTTTCATAATTATTGAATTTCGTGTTAATATTGAGTAAAATTAGTCAATTTTTGTGGAATTTTGTACAATTTTGTTCAGTGAAAGTGCACAAATGAAATAATCATGAAGAAATTAGCGTATCGTGTATTTCCTCGTTGCCGCCAAATCTCGCTACATGAGCTTGAGTAATGAGGCCACCGTTTTACCCAAGACCCTGACATAACTTATTGCATGACTTATGACTAATTATAATTGAATCCCGATTTTACTAAATTTGATGCAAACTTCTACTTGACTAATGGCAAAATACTAACGTCAATGCCAAAACCTAAAGAAAGAAGAAATTATTAATCGCAGTAAAACTACAAAACCGACTCCAACTACCCCATTGGGTACCACGTTGCGATTTGATAATTCTTTTTTCGAAATATATAGCAAATAACTCCGAAATAATGCCATATAAATTTTTCAACAATGCAAATATATTTTTGCATATGCATATTTTTCGGTCTCAAGATAAGTGAAAAATTTATACACTAATAAATATAACTCAAACCACTTATCATCTCATGATTAAACTAATATGGGAACTACTTAACATCAAAATCGGTTAGCTATTGTCCGAGTTATCGCGTAACAAACACGCTTAAACAAAATACACAATCGAATTGAGAACCTCCTCCGTTTTTGTAATCGGCCTAAATAAAAAAAATGCGGTTTTATAAAGCTAAAACAATGGTCATATTTTTAAATGAAGAACCACTAGTTCTGTTTTACGTATCACTTAATCCTATGGTTTGCTTTTTACAGCATCACCAGTATTTAAAGGTATGATATGCAGAGGCGGATTAACTGTCAAGAGTGCACAAGGCAAAAAAAAAAAATGGCGTCCCTGTAGCGAGCGTTTATTATATTAGGTATGAGTTTTTGACTTTGGATAGTTAGGGAAATCTTTAAATGTGCTGTATAAACAATTTCGTCGAAATTGACTTGATAGTTTTAAGGGATAAGGTTGTTAATTGTAATTTTATCATTCACGTCTGCGCCCCTCATAACCTCGCGCCCCTATGCAAGCGCCTAGTTTGCCTTAAGGGTAATCCGCCACTGATATGCGAAAACATGTTTTTTCATCACTACATAGTATCTATTAAACAAAGTACGGTAGATAGGACTAAAAATTAATCTACCTTTAAATTAAATTATAACAAATTATGAAACTTATGTTCATAAATAAATAAAATGTTTATTAAAATGTAAATAAGGGCTGTGATTTAAATGTACATTTTTATAGAAATATGTAACTTCATAAAATTAACTAAATATTTGCACACCACAATGTGGTAGAATATGTTGTATTCTTAAATATCTTTATAACAACTTTTTAACACACATATTCCGCAAATAAATAATTTTCATTTCATTTCATTTCAAGTCGCTTCCTCTGTCCCTATGTCCCTTTGCATTATTGAATCTTTAAAACTACGGAACGGATTTTGATGCGGTTTTTTTTAATAGATAAAGTGATTGAAGAGGAGGGTTTACATGTTTATTCTACAACTGTGCGAAGCCGGGGCAGGCCGCTAGTATACCATATACTATTTTTTCGCAAGAACAGTTTTAGTAACAGGAACTTTCAGAATCGAATTTATCACTATCACTACTTAGTATAAAATAAAGTCGCTTTTTCTGTCCCTATGTCCCTTTGTACGAAGCCGGGGCGGGCCACTAGTTAATAAAAATTTAAAGTAATACGTAAAAAAAACATGTTTATTCATTTAAAAGTATAACTATTTAGGATTTTTACCAACCTCCGACGATGAAAAATATATAATATAAAGTAAAGGTAGTGTAACTTGTTTCTCTCGTTTATTGTAAAGTAATATTTAGGTACCTGTAAATAAACGGGGTTGAAGGACGGGCGGTTGTATATTAGACCGTAGATAATTTCGATTTTGTCTGTTTCTGGTTTAAATGTCCCGAAAAGCCGGTCCCAGATGATGAGCACTCCACCGTAATTGACGTCCAGACAATATTTGTTACTGCCTGAAATAAAAGATCACTTTTATAAAACTTCTTTATTGCCACTCTGATTTTAAGAGATAATAACAAACAAGCAATATTTTCCCCGTGTTGGTCCGGGCTCCTTTGCAGAATAAACCATCTGCCTTCCTGACAGGCAGCTCGTAAAAGCCGAGCATAGGCTTACCGTCACTAACACTGTGACATCCTACTAGGTTGTAGAGTTTCGCAGCGACTCGCCAGGATTGGTACCACCGCCTTACCTATTCTTGCCACCATAACGTCCAATGCTTGCCGTTGACGTGTTCCAGTTCGGAGGGTAAGGTAGCCGGTAAACTTACTAACATCCAGGCCTCAGGTCTCTAGCCGGCGTGAATTTCTTTCCATTAAGAAATCCGTCTGCTTGTTTACCTTCCATTATATCATAAAAAAATATTGTCTGAAAGCAAAAACATACGTTAAATGAATTTTTAATCAGATCATTGCCTTTATGGTCTAGCAGTCCGGCACAGTAAAGATGTTAAAGGTAAATTTTTAATCAGATCAACGCCTCTATGGTAAAGCAAGGTAACCAGTAGACTTGCACATTAATCCCAGAATAGGTGACTATTTATTATTATTTTAATACTGATTAATTTTTAGTTGCCACTAAGGTCAGGTCACGTGTCCTGACTCGCGTTTAGAAGTTTTTACCCATTCCGAAAAAGTGCGCAACGCCGCTAAATAAGTGTTCATTTTAAAAAAAAATAAATTTATAACGAAAACAATGTTTCAATCCCGGGTGATTAACTAACACAGTTGCCGATATTCTTGTCTCTTATCACATTATAGGGCTTAGTGTCTTCGGTGGGTTGTGGGTGTTCTAGTTAATCTTCTGCTAACCATTCCGGAAATAGGGATTTGAAGATACTTTACAACTTCACTTTTTTATGATATTGAAAAGGAAACAAGCAGACAAATTTCCTGATGATTTGAAATTTACACCACCTAGAGACACCAAAGGTGGCAATGGTGCGTTGCCACCCTGAAGCCGACATTTTAGTCATCTAGCAAAAGTAAGTTTACCGGCTACCTTAACCTCTGAACAGGGACACATCAACGGCAAACGCTGATGTTATGGCGGCAGGAATAGATAAGGCGGTGGTACCAATCCGGGCGAGTCGCTGCAAAACTCTACCACCTATTCAGGTGTCACTGTGTTAGTGACGGTCAGTCTAAGCCTGCGTGTCAGGAAGGCAGATGGTTTATTCTGCAAAGGAGCCCGGACCAACACGGGGAAAAAATTTTTACGCCTCTTGCTAGCTGCAGAAATACGAGCGAAACTGTTGGTAAGAACTTTTACTAGTTAATAGCCGTAGCCAATTTTAATAAATCTGCTACTGTAAGAGAGTGCTTCTGTATAGTTTGGTTATTAGAAAATCATATTTACAATAATGTTAATAGCAACATGAGTAATGAGGTTGTCGAAATTGGTTATTATATACCTTATCTGTCAAACAAGTCTTCCATTCCCATCTTAACTCAAAAAGTTTGTATCAGAGGCAACCCGAAACAATTTTCATTAATAGTTAATGTTATCTTTCATATAGGTTGATGAAAACTAGTTTTGATGTGGAAGCTTTGAAATTACGGGAGCTCTTCATTAAAAGGCGGGCAAAGTATCTTAATGGGTCATAGATCATATAATACATATACGATATATATAGTAGTGGTTTTCAAAATATAACCACCTCTGTGGTCTAGCGGTCAATGTATCGGACTTGACTGTATAAGATCCCAGGTTTACTTCCCGGGTCGGGCAACAAAAAAAAATTGGTTTTTCCAGTTTTCTAATAAAAAAAAGTTGCTCAGGATTGGATATGTGCCCGGTTGACAATAGGCTTGCCATGTATCACATTGTGGGACTTAGTGTCTTTGGCTAGCAGTGGGTGCTCTGGTTGAGCCTCTGCCGTCCTCTTCAGGGATAGGGCTTTAAGATATTTTTTTCAATATAGTATTCAATTATATTTTTTTAAACATTTCTACCACGGTAATATAACATACAGAAGTCTGATTCGGCTCCGTTTTTGATATTAATACATATAGCAGAGCGTTGCAGCAACATGTCATAGGATACACGCTTTCAGTGTCATCAGAAACTGGTATATGTATATTGTCTTTGGTATCATATAACTACATCTGCGTATTTGAATTTTGTGATGGTAAATATCTTATTTTTACTAATAAATAAGAAACTTTTAGTGAATAGTAAATGTTAAATAAATTGCACATCTGATATTTCATAAAAACATTCTTAACAGCTCAAGTGAAGCTCAATACCAGCACAATATAGTCTATAATTGATTTTTGCCATATTAAGTTAATATGTTGACCTTTTAAACCAAAATAACATTTACTAATCGCGCGCTATTGCTTAAAAAAACGACTGTCTGACAGAAAGGCAGATGATCTAATAATTCTGCAAAGAAGCCCGGACCAACACAGGAATGTTTGTAACACTTTCAAGCACAAACTTCTGATAATTTTAATAAAACTTTACAGGAGTATAGTTTATACGTCAGAACAAATTGTAGCCTAGTTATAAAAAACTAAAAATTAGTACGCGTGCAAAGCCGCGAGTTGAAGC
This sequence comes from Calephelis virginiensis, assembly GCA_002245475.1. NCBI lineage: Eukaryota > Metazoa > Arthropoda > Insecta > Lepidoptera > Riodinidae > Calephelis > Calephelis virginiensis. The sequence goes on along the minus strand of NJDC01000248.1, from coordinate 54,748 downwards.
TAGTATAAGTAACATAGGAGAGCGAGTGAATTTAATGTAAACAAACAAACTGATTTACAAAATGTATATTAAAATGTCGGTAATGTAATTAACAGCATAATCTAGTTTCGGATCCTCCGAAATTAATTAACCGCTGACGTCAGTAATTATGCTTTATGGAGTTGCGACTCGCGCTAGCAGATATTCTACCTTTAACATTTCGTTTTTCTCCTTATTGTTATTATAATTATTTTAATCTTATGTCATAGTTTTTGTATGTTTCATATCTTTACCTACTGAACCTATGTTTATATAGTCTAGTAAAGGTTGTCTGATAGAGATCGCTTTGTTTGGAGTTAAGAGCGCCTTTTGTGTACTTAAAACTATATCATAATACTCATCTCTAGTAATCGCCACTGTGGTCAAGCGGTTCAGTAGTTGGACTTGACTGCATGAGGTCTCGGGTTTGAATCT
>NJDC01000248.1:32653-53912 GCA_002245475.1 Calephelis virginiensis | reverse complement strand
TCGCCACTGTGGTCTAGCGGTTCAGAAGTTGGGCTTAACTGCATGAGGTCTCGGGTTTGAATCCTGGGTCGGGCAACAAAAAGAAAATTGGGTTTTTGCAATTTTCTAATAAAAAAAATGTTGCTCGGGATTGGATATGTGCCCGGTTGGCGATAGACTTGTTACCTATCTCATTGTGGGACTTAGTATCTTCGGCTAGTCGTGGGTGCCCTGGTTGTGCCTCTGCCTATTTCTTCGGGGATATGGGCGTAAAGATACAAAACAATAATAATATGCTGTTGTTAATACTTAATTGTACATATTTTATAGCAAGATTAGTTGTTCACAAAAAAGAGTTCATTCATTATTCATTCATAACAGGACACTTTATTAGTGTGTTTATTTGAAATATAAAGTGTAAGTAAGTCTTTTCACTCCCGTAACCTAGAAGAGGTAGGCAGAGGTACAACCAAAATACCTAAGGTTAGTCAAAGCTTCTATAACCCACAATGTGAGAGGTGGAAAACCTATCGCCAACTGGGCGTTAATAAAATCTCAGACAATATCGTTTTTATTATAAATTTAAAAAAATGGGTCGTACAGACCCAAGTATCAAAAACGGGATTTTGTGTAATTTTAATTATTAATTTTAATTAAAGTTTGTTCTATGATAAGAGTCTTTTCCGTCAACAAAAATAATTAAGCGCATTAAGACATCAAAACACATTTATTTTTGGTCGAGTCATCGCATAAAAAACAAAACCACTCTGAAGAATTAATAGTCTACTCCTTTTTAGAGTCGGTTAACAAGTACAGACAAAGTTAGAAAAAGGACTAAATCACAACGTATTACACCAAAGCAAATGGAAACGAGATTTTGATTGTTACAGCCAAAATTTGATTATTTTAGCAAACCAAAAATAGTGAAGCCACTTATTTGTAATTATTATGTTTTTGTTTCCTAGGACCTATAGGCCCTGCTGCCACGTCTTCCGTATTAATTAATTCTTATTAACAGTGACATCTCTCTCTGTGATCTAGCGGTTCTGTTGGTGGACTTGACTGCATGAGGTCTCGGGTTCGATTCCCGGGCAACAAAAAGAAAATTTGGTTTTTCCAATTTTTTAATAAGAAAAATGTTGCTCGGGATTGGGTGTGTGCCCGGTTGGCGATAGGCTTGCCACTTATCACATTGTGGGACTTAGTGCCTTCGGCTAGTCGTGGGTGCCCTGGTTACCTTTTCAGGGATATGGGCGTTAAGATAATTTATTTTATTAACAGTCATTAGTCACTATGTACAAAGTCAATTCAGGGTCTTGAGTAAAGCGGTGATCACGTTATTAAAGTTGAGTGAGATTTGACGGGAGGTAATACGCGATACACTAATTTCACCTGTGCACTTGAACTGAACAAAACAGAACTAAGTACCACCTAAATTAACAAATTTTAGTCATAATTAACACGAAGTTCATTAATTACGAAAAAAATACGTCCATCTTCTTTCACGATGGCGCAAAATCCCCACTTATTTGTATTGTTATTAAAGTACTTGTCATAATATATTTAAAAAAATGATAAAAATTTCATTAATATTGTTTTATGCCAATTTGTTTTTTTTTTGTAATTTAGGCGATATGTAATGAACGGGGGTCTTCTTATATAATTTTCTGGTTCCCACACTGCAGTAGGCCGTCTGTTCCCAGGGCGTGAAAAATATTACCAGTGATATTGAAATCAATCTACCATATTTCAAAAATAGCAGACGTCTAATAGTTTTACTCATAACAAAAAATATCTGACAGATAAATAAGAGAAACTATAATAAAAGAAAATAATGGTGAAACGGAACGAAGAAAAATAAAACTCTGTTTTTACAGTACCCAAATATAGTATATTTGCTGAATGTTTTCCTGGGCACTGAAACTGATCAGGGTTTATATCAAAAACAGTGACGTCATTGTTCTCGAAACGTCGTTTCGAAAACCAATCAGTCATGAAGCTTTCATTTATTAGTCATGAACATTCATAGCTAATTGTTTCATGATTGGTTTTAAAATGACTTGACAAAACGACTTAGACTTTGAAAAACGATGACTTCTACTGTTTCTTATTTTAAACAGATTATAGGTGAAATAAAAAATACGCTATCCTATGGTCCAATTTGTATATGAAATCAGGAAGGATTACAGGAAGAAAAGAACTGCCTTACCTATTCTTGCCAGCATAAGGACTCTTTAATGTTCCAGCTCGGAATGTAGGATAGCTTGTAGACTTGCACAATAGGCCTATCCCGGTCACAGGATAGCGACGTATGGACGAAACGAAACATGAAACCTTGGCATAGATGTTACAGGTATAGCACTACTTTATAAATTATGCGCTTCGGCTTTAGACTTTTTTCTCTTTTTACACTTAATACTTTTATTTTTAAATTGGGTGACCTAATCTAAATTGAGGCGAAACAGAATCTATACTTGCTATCGTCGGCACTTGGTGGAATTCCATTGTATATACACGTTTTTTTGGAGATAACACTTGTACTTATCCACTGTATACTTTATTTAACACTTTCTAGCCAACCGGTTTCACTGTTTACAGCATCATCAGGGCTTTGAAACTAAAGATAAAAAGGACTTGTTACTGACGGTATCCACATATAAAAATGTTAACAGAAAACAAACCACATCAAAGTTATACCACAGCAATTCTATGTCCCAAAAAATAGGGATTACAAAATATGATTATATTAAAAAATAAATTAAAATTATATGTCAATTTATAGAAAATTCAATTTAGAAAAAATAAATTGAAAAAATATAAATGATGTCAAATGTTACAAAATGTCAGAATATACATGAGAATACCATAGTCAAATTGTCAAAAATATACGAATAAGAAACAAAATTCAATTATTAAAAAATAGAATTAAATTAAATTAACGTAAGACATAAATTAGATAAAGATAGGAAAATAACATTAATTGCGAACATCTACCTAAATATTAATCATTAAAATAATTAATCACAAAGTTATTTTACTTACAACAACATAACATATAGACAGTTAGAATATGGTTTGGCTATGGGAAGCCCTCTTTCACCACTCTATGTGCAAACATATTTATGAATAGTATAAAAAAGCAAATTTAATGTACAAGTGTTATCTCCAAAAAAACGTGTATATTAAGGCGAAATGGTTAATTATATGACAACTCTATATTTAGATATCTTTAAAATATATTCGGATTTCCGAAGCTTGATGAATATAGCCGAAGCGTATAGTTTAAATAGTACTGATATACCTGTAACATCTATGCCAAGGTAGCTACCCTACATCGGTAGAGTTGCTTAAAAACACAGCCACATGACAACACGTATAACATCTTTGGTGTCTATAGTCTAAGGTTATCTCTTACCATCAGGAGAGCCCTGCTAGTTCGCTGACCTCAACAAAAAAGATTTATAGCTAACATATTTTACATTGCTAAGTATTTCAAACAACATGCCAATTATTTTCATAGCAATTCGTTAGGTTTAGAAAAATAATTGGGACAATATTATTTTCATTTCAGTAATTTAAAAAAGACTAGTCGACTCGGTAAACTCTGTATCGTTTGACATTAACAGCTACTAACAGTTTTGCATGGAAACAAATAAAATATGGTTTTTACATTTCATTTTTTCCATTTACCCGCATTATTGTACAAAAACTATAAGTGATTTATGTACAAGTATTTCTTCATTTAAAAATGTGAATACTCGTTATACTAATGTTATAAATGTTTGTGTGTTTGTTTTTAACTCCTTCACGCAAAAACTGTTGAACCGATTTTTATGAAATTTGGCACACATAGAGGGTTACACAGGAAAACTTTTTATCCCGAAAACTCGTTTCTGTCGGACCATTAACCACGCGGGCAAGGCCGCCGGCAATAGCTAGTACCTACTAGAAAAAAAAAATAGCCCAGACCCGGACATAAGACATACCCGTCACACAAATATCTTTGAAAAATATAAAACCGAACCAGAGCCTTGCGATTGGTTAGGCGTGTATGCTGACCCCTCGACTAAAGAGCAATAATGGTCTAAATTTAATGTTTTATTTATTTTATTTTAATTCAATTTGCATTAACGTATTTGGAACAAAGCATATGTTTTGAAACGTGATACCTACTTTAGTCTGAAAATAATAAATAAAATGTTTATTATACTTTAAAATGAAGTACAAATTTAATATTCCTTTATTAAAATATATTTAAGACGAAAACAACGCGGTATTTTAAAGACGTCATGATAAAACGTGACATGTATTTTCAAGGAACTAGGTAAAAATCTAATTTACTAATTATAAATTATTATAACTATTACATTATACAATAACAATAACATTATTGTTTTTGACTACTTTGTCCATTAAAAGAATTTGCAGTGTGTTTGTCCGGGCTTCTTTGCAGAATAGACCATCTACCTTCATCGCAAAAAGCAACCATAGGCTTACCGTCAATAACACCGTGACATCTGACTAGGTGGTAGATTTTTGTTGCGAATCGTCCGTATTGATACCACCGCTTTACCTATTCCTGCCGCCATAACGTCAGCGGTTGCCGTTGACGTGTTCCGGTTTGGAGGATAAGGTAGCCGGTCAACTTACTTTTGCTCAGACCATAACATCTCGGCCTTAGGTTGGCAATGCACTATTATCACCTTTGGTATCTTTAGGCGGCGTGAATTTCTAACCATAAGAAAAACCGTCTTCTTGTTTACCTTACAATATCTTAAAAACATCTTAATTTTTCCGGGACTACTGAGCAGAATAGGCCTTCTGCCACTCTAGCCAGCAGCTCGTAAGAGGCAAGCAAAGTTTAAAATATAACTACATACATACATATCTTCACGCCAAGTCCCTTACGGGGTAGGCAGAGAGTAAAACATAAGTCATTCGAAAATAGACCACTGGTGGGAAAGTGCTCTGCAATCTTGCCCGGCTAGAGATGCATCGCCTTACCTATTCCTTCGGCAATAAGGACACTGTCATGTAGAGTAGGGTAAGAGTAGGGTAGACGGTAGACTTAAACAATAGGCCTTCTATCGGACCCAGCCTCATGACAGCGACTCACCTGTAACATTTATGGTGTTTATAGGCCACGATTATCCTTTACCATCAGGAGAGACTGGTAATTAGTCGATGACCTCTTATATAAAAAAAATAATTTCAAAAAACGTCACGTAATTTAGAAATTCTATTAAAAATTTATTAAACTAATACCGACTGACATAAACATGGACGAATATAAAAGTAAAATTTAGTAGAAGTAATAGTAGTATCACATTGTATTAAGTATTATAATACCAGGTTTTTTTTGAAAATGGAAGGCAAACAAGCAGAAGGATTTCCTAATGGTAAGAAATTCACTTTGCTTGGAGACATCAAAGGTGGTAATGGTGCGTTTCCAACCTGACGCCAGGATGTTTGGCCTCGAGCAAAAGTAAGTTTTCCGGCTACCTTATCCTCCAAACCGGAACACGTCAACGGCAAGCATTGGACTTGTGGCAGGAATAAATAAGGCGGTGGTACCAATCCGGGCGAGTCGCTGCGAAACTCTACCACCTAGTAGGATGTCCCGGTGTTAGTAACGGTAAGCCTATGCTCGCCTTTTACGAGCTGCCTGGCAGGAAGGCAGATGGTCTATTCTGCAAAAAAGCCCGAACCAACACAGGATGAGCGTTGAAGTACTATACTCGCTGTTTATTAATAGGATGAATAAAGGTTGATTAAGGAAAAAACATTTTTTTCAACGCATCTGAGATTTTGAGCCCCTTGTAAAACTGATACGTAGTTTAAATAGGTTATTACCAACAACGATAAATCGCCAACTAGACCACTGGTAGTACGGATTCAGAGACTTACATATTCCTACTAAAAAATTAAAATACCATGTTTCCGTCCAGAGAGTAGAACAGTCGGCAGGCTTGTAAAATAGACCTACACTCCGAGCGAGACAACTACGCACCTATAATATCTATAGTGTTTAATGAAATGAAATGAAAATTATTTATTTGCGGAATATGTGTGTTAAAAAGTTGTTATAAAGATATTTAAGAATACAACATATTCTACCACATTGTGGTGTGCAAATATTTAGTTAATTTTAAGAAGTTACATATTTCTATAAAAATGTACATTTAAATCACAGCCCTTATTTACATTTTAATAAACATTTTATTTATTTATGAACATAAGTTTCATAATTTGTTATAAATTAATTTAAAGGTAGATTAATTTGTAGTCCTATCTACCGTACACTACCACCGTTTCCAAACCTAGCCCGTCGGGAGAAGAAACGGCAAAACAAACTCCCCTATGCTCCCCTTTATACCCTATGGTTGTGCCTTATGACAGAAAGCCGAGTGCTCGTTTGCTTATGGGATCCTTTGTTGATATACTTAACAAGGACACAGATATTTTCGCAGCGAATTTTCGTCAGTTCCAAAATGATAAGTTATTTAATTTCCCAAACGAGGCGCTTCGCACGAAGTAACATTGAGCAATAATTGCGTAGTATTGCGAAGTTGCTTTATTGATACAGAAATATGTCACTCTATGTTGGATTATTTATTTCTTTCAGACTTTTGGATTAGGAAGTGATATACTAAGAATAAATCTGACTTTCTTCTATGTCATAACGTTAGTTTTTATCTTCATTGGGTATTAGTAAGGCATCCAACACACTTATTGCCGCAAGACGTTTATCATAGCACCAAGTTGGTGATGTGATATTATCTTATATCAACTGTTGCCCGCGGCGTTGCCATCCTGATTAATGGTTCCACAGGAACATTTTTTCGGGATAAAAAATATCCTATTTATCAATTTAAGTTCTCTTTGATGTGTGTGCCAAATTTAATGATAATCGGTTAAGCACTTTTTGCGTGAAGGAGTAACAAACAAATAAACATATAAACTTTTTGATTTTTCCTAATGATATCAAATATGCCATAACTTACTGAATATTCTCTTTCTATCGAAAATATCGAAAAATATTTGCCATCATTCATGCGACAATTTTTGGAGTTATACTTCTTTTGGCGCGTTAGGAAAAAATGATGAGGGTAAATTTTTACGATGCGCGCGCACACCGTCACGAAAAACCGACATGATGAAGTTAGCTATAGATAACATTTTAGTTTTTAAAAAGATTTATATCTTATTACGCCGAAGAAGTATATAAGTATATCTAACGCGTGTACATAAGTACACACATTCTTTTTTATTTTTATCATGTATTTAACCAGCTGTTTACCCGAGACTTCCAATAGCGTAGAATAGATTTTCGTAACTTTTACCCCCGATATCGTTCTGTGGGGGTTGATGTTTAAAAAAGTAGCATATGTTATAAGTATATATATTAACCTCAAGCATATGTACTATATGTGTATCAAATTTCATGCAAATTGTTCCAGCGGTTTAATCATAAAATCGCAACACAAAGTTGCGAAAGCGAAAGTCAGTCCTTTAGCATTACAATGAATTATAGAGAAAATGTTTTTGGTAAAGCTTGCTTATTAGAAAGCCTATGAGCGACAGTAAAATCAGCCATAGGCGCATTAAGAACGAGATTTTAAGAAAATGTTTTGTATTTGTATAAAAACAGATTCTTCAAAAAATTTAAAGTTAATGGTCATCATGTTAAGAAGTTCAGGTGCGGTGTAAATGGGGAGAAAACGCCACAACCTAAGTCTTTAATAGCGTAACGTACCAATAAAAGGTTTTTGTGTTCAAGCTAAAAAAATAAAAACCATTTGCTTCTTAGTACAGTCAACGACGTTAATTTAACTATATGCAGAATTTATAAATTTGCCTAATTCACTTCACAACATTTAGATGTTCGGAGAATATGGTGATTCTGTTTTATAGAAATCTTTGATTAAAGAACAACTAGATTAAACATCACATTCAAAATAAAAGTACTGAAAGGAACTGTAAGGTTGTAGTTAATATTATGCTTATGATCATTTTTAATAGTCTGTAATATAGCTAGTGATTAATGTTAGCTTTAATTAAAACTAAAAGCAGCAAAAATTAAAACTTGATTGATAAAATTGTAATAACAATAATTGTAAAGTGAAAAGAAGGTAGGTACTGGCTGCTACAAAACAGTTGTAACTAGTGTAGAAGTCAGAGGCTAACCAATAGCGTAGCTTTACATTCAAACATAAGTATAGCACAACTGTTTGAGATAATAAAGATTATTATATTGAAAAAATACTGACTGTAATTGTAGAAGGGTACAATCTGAAATATTTAAAATTATTAATAGGCTTCTGCTAATTTAGTTTGCCTCTTCGCTTTCCAACAGACGGGATAAGTGATCATTACGCTGAATCATTATTATCTTCTATAAGACGCCAATTTTATAGCAGTAGAATGAAATTATCATTTCAGCTTTCTACCGTTCGCCGTTACAAACTTCTAAAGATTGTCGTTTTATTTTAACAAGAAATTTGTTCGGAGATATTTAGATTATTATAATTAAGTAGAGCGCGGGTCGCATTCAAGTCTTAAGAGCTTACATATGAACTGATGTTTAGTTCTAGTGGTTATCGGTTTCTAATATGTAAGCTCATTTACTTTGCCTCACTTAACTATGGTCGATTTTCATTGGTTTTAAGCCAACTTTCACTGCCAATGCCACTATTATGTCAAAATTAAGCCGCAGACATCTTGTTTATATCGACGTGCAATTGAATTGTTTTAAGCACCTAGAGAATTAAATCTATATCTTCAATCATTACACCAAACCTCAAAGTAAGCAAATGGTCTTGTAAGTCAACGACACTGTTTTATGAATACATGTAAGAGTTAATACAAAATTTTTTTTAGATATTTTTTCAAGCGTTTTTTTATCATTGATGCTAAATCTTGTACATTTTGTGTCGTTGTATGAATATTAAAGTGAAATTTTCAAACCATGAACATGTAAATGCTATGAAATTTGATTATGTTTAACGCATGGACGCTTTGGGGGTTCCTATACAATTCTAAGTATGAAGTAAAATTATATCATTTGGAAAATTTTATGTTTTAATCATGAAATAGCAGTAAAGAAGAAACAGACCAAAGCTTCGCTCGCATCGAAACTTTTGATAGTCGGTGTAATATTTGGCCAACATGCTAGATCGTATTTTCATACATATACATAAATACACAACACGCATATTTCATACATATTTAATTAATTGTTTTCTTTAACGGGTTGGCTAAAAGAAATTTCATTCATTAGAGATAACCTCGCCCTTTGTACTTACGATTATTTCAGTCTTACTTTTTTATAATCTTTTGTTGTGTACAATAAATAGTTAATAATAATAAGAAAATGGTCATATAGACACTTAAGATAATAAAAAAGTATCTTCACGCCCATATCCCCGACGAGGTAGGTAGAGGCACAACCAGGGCACCCATGACTAGCCGAAGACACTAAGTCCCACAATGGGATAGGTGGCAAGCCTATCGCCAACCGGGCACATACCCAATCCCGAGCAACTTTTTTTTTGTATTAGAAAATTACAAAAACTCAATTTTCTTTTTGTTGCTCGATCCGGGAATCGAACTCGGGACCGTTAGACCACACAGATGATCACTTAATAACTTTCGGATAGCAAATCAACTACTCTTAGTTGTATAAGGTATAGTAAAAGTAAATATGTGATACATACCATGGTGCACTCTATGGTGGCTTGGTGTATTAAGGATATATTCTAGAGGACCCAGACTTTTGATGGCTTCTGTGTGAATCCAGAACATGTAGAGATAGCTGAACTGGTGGTGCATTACAAATTGAGCTGGTGGAATTGCCAGCGCAAGAGGTAGATAGAAAACCTGTGAAATAAAATTACATTTACGGATCCCATTGTATGTACAAATATATGTTAAAGATTTCAAAACGGCTGGACCAATTTTGAGCAAGTTAAATTGCAGCTAATGTTTCTTTATGGTTAAATATAAAATAATATGTTTAAGTTATGCGCTAGATCAATTCTAGCTAATAACTTAAACATGTTTTTAAATGTTAGAACAGATATATATTAGACCTTGGAAAGGACATAAACCAATTTTTATATCTCAAAGAGTTTCCAAGAGAGTGTTTAACAACTTTTAAACACTGATGAAGCCGCGTAATACAGCTAGTCTCCTCGAAGATTTAAGCCAGCCACACACTAGTACAGCCAGAGAACGCTCGTCTAGCTAAACATGCAAGTCCCGTAATGTGATAGGTGGCAAGCCTATCGCCAACCGAACAAATATCTAATCCCAAGCAAACTCGTTTTTTATGAAAAAAATGAAAAAACATTTTATTTTAGTGGCCCGAACCGGAAATCCGGCACTTCATGCAGTCAAGTATAGCACCGGACCGCTAGACCACAGGGATGATATCCATATTAATTTTATTTTATAAGCCTACATTTGTATTGTAACAAAAATATACACATTTGAATTAGTCTTTATTTTCGATTGAATTCAAGTAAATAATTAATCACAAGTAAGCATACTCTTGATAAAATATAAACAACCGTATTTTACAGACACTATAGATGTCATAGGTGTGTTACTGTCCTGTGACCGTTGTGTTAAGTCTATGGTGCAAGTCGGACGGAAACAAGATAAATTCTTATGGCGGCAGGAATAGGTAAGGCAGTGAATCTCTGCTCAGGCAAGTTCCTGGACATCACTCTGCCACTAGTGGTCTTATTGGTGACTCCAACTTTAACGCTTGCTTCTTTTGAACTGCCTACTAGAGAGACAGTTCTGCTTAGCGGACCCGGAAATTTTGAATCTGTTTTTAATTACACATCTTTTTTTTTTGGAATGACTAATGTGTTGCCAACCTCGCGGTTTTTACAACTTCACCGGGCTTTGGTTACACATCACTGTCCTTAGGGCCTACTAGTTTCGTCGATTGAGAACTTCAGGGCCATTAAAATTTAACACCATCCCAAACACAAAATCTTTTGTAGCTTATATATATATGTTGTTTCTGTGTGAGATAGAATAGAATAGAAAATTGACTACCTTTTTTTTATGATAATGGAACGCAAACAAGCAGACGGATTTCCTGATGGTAAGAAATTCACGCCGCCTGAGACACCAAAGGTGCGTTGCCAACCTGAGGCCGGGATGTTAGGCCTCGAGCAAAAGTAAGATTACCGGCTACCTTAGGTACCCTTCAAACCGGAACACTTCAACGGCAAGCATTGGCATTGGCATGACGACAGGAATAAGTAGGATGGTTGTATCAATCCGGGCAAGTCGCTGCGAAACTTTACCACCTAGTCAGATGTCACGGTGCTAGTGACGGTAATCCTATGCCCACCTTTTACGAGCTGCCTGGCAGGAAGGCAAATGGTCTATTCTGCAAAAGAGCTCGGACCAACCCCCGTGTTGGTCCGAGCCTACCTGAGTACAAAATTTCGTTGTCATCGGCTCAGGCGCCGAAGTGTTATTGAATAACAAACGTAGATAACGTTAACGATAGAAAACGTTGGTCGAGTGGCTAGCGTACTTGCCTAACTACACCGACCAATATGATATCTATTTAAGTATTTCCATGAATTAGTATCGTAGACTAACACCCATAACACAAGCATATAATGTGCTTACTTTAGGGTTAGATTCAATTTGTGTAACTTGTCCAGGGATAATTATTATTTATTATTGTTTATATACAATATCTCACTTTAGTCACAAATTTTGAAAATATGTACTAAAATAGGATTAAAAATATGTCAATGAAATGTTACCACTTACAAAGCCACACCATCCTTGTAACATTGATTGTCTGATCCCGACTCCCATGTTGAAGTCTTCGGAGGTGTGATGAACCTGGTGTTGCGCCCAGAATATGTGGACCTCTGTGAAAACGAAAATGGTTAATTTTCTAGCAATTGAGTAACTTATAGACAAATTTAACAAGTAACACTTATTGGTTATTCACTTGAAAACTATATTAATTGTCCCAGGCGGAACATTTTCCGTGTTGGTCCGGGTTTCTATGCAGAATAGACTATTTGCCTTCCTGCCAGGTAGCTCGTAAAAGACGAGGGTAGTATAACCGTTACTAACACCGCAAAATCTGATTTGTGGTAGAGTTTCGTAGCGATCCACCCGGATTGGTACAACCGCCTTATCTGTTCCTGCCGCCATAACGTCAACTCTTGCCGTTGACGTGTTCTGGTTTGGAGGAAAAGGTGGCAGGTACACTTATTTTTGCTCAAAGCCTAACATCCCTGTGTTAGTTTAGCAACGCACTATTATCACCTTTGGTATCTCTAGGAGGCGCGAATTTCTTACTATCAGGTAATCCGTCTGCTTGTTTGCCTTCCAATACCATAAAAAATATATACGAGCTGACCCCACACACGTGCTTATGTATTAACTAAATAACAGTTAAATCTTATTTATAAAAATCAATTGCTGTTCGTTAGTCTCGCTAGAACTCGAGAACAGCTGGACCGATTTAGCATATTTTGGTTTTGAATTATTTGTGGAAGTCCCAGGAAGGTTTGAAAGGTAAGAAACGAAGTTCGCCGAACAGCTAGTAAAATATATATTTTCGTTAAGTTTTTTAAATTTCCTAACATTTCGCTATTTCTTAAAAAACCTTTTTTTTGACAACAATTGAAAAAAAAATAGCAAAATTGTTCCACCCCACACTCATAAGGCGATGACCTAGGGAAATATGTAGATTTATTTTTAAATACATAGTTTAGTAAAATGTCTTTTACAAGTTAATTTTGTGTCAGCAAAACTGCAAATTTAATCACTTTAAGAATTAATTACTTGTTCAAAGTAATTAATTCTTAAAGTGTAGTTAAAATACATGCTAAAATAATCTTTAAAGCTACGTTATTATGATAAATTACTAAAATTATATTTTTATTTCTGATTTAAATGAATGAAATGACGTTTATTTATTTGCGGAATAAGTATGTTTAAAAAGCTGTCACAAAGATATTTAAGAAATAAGGGAGTTTTGGCGCCATCGAGAGAAAAGTTGGTCGAAGTTTTTTCATAATTATTGAATTTCGTGTTCATATTGAGTGAAATTAGTAAATTTTGGTGGGCATTTTGTACAGTTTTGTTCAGTGAAAGTGCACAAATGAAATAATCATGAAGGGATTAGAGTATCGTGTATTTCCCCGTTGCCGCCAAATCCCACTACATGAGCTTGAGTAGTGAAGTCACCTTTTTACCCAAGACCCTGACTTGACTTATTGACGACTTATGACTAATTATAATTGAATCCCGAATTTATTGCAAGTTAATGCAATTTTCTACTTGATTAATGGCAAAATGCTAACGCGGATGCCAAAACCTAAACAAAAAAAGATGTTTAAGAACACAAACATATTCCTAACATTTGTTTAAAACAAGTGATAATGTTTTTTTACAAATACACAATCAACCGATATATATACATATCATATATACATATCCCCATGTTCTCTAAGGACTCTCATTAATTCTACAGAATTTTAACAGTTTTTTTTGTATATATTTGTTACATTCAGGATTATCACATATGGAAATAGATTAGGCTATTGGAAAAAAAGAAGCTATTTCTCATCCTTATGTCTTAATAGGTAAAAGGTAAAAAAAAATTTAGCACGCGGATAAAGCCATAGACAACACCGAGTTTGATATAAATGCGGTAAATCTCTAAACCTGTACCTCCACATATTTTTGTTATCACTACAAAGTATAAAACAAAGTCGCTTCCTATGTCCCTTTGTATGCTTAAATCTTTAAAACTACAGAACAAATTTTGATGCGGTTTTTTTAATAGATAAAGTGATTGAAGAGGAAGGTTTATATGTATATTTCATTACCGTGCGAAGCCGGGGCGGGCCGCTAGTTATTAATAAACATGAAAATTTAATGCAAACAAGCAACTTGTCAATGACTAGGTACGTGAGGTCTCTATTTCAATTCTCGGGTCGGTCAACTCAATTTATTCAACTTTCTAAAAAAAACCACTTTGCTCTGGATAAGTACCCGATAGGCGATGGGTTTGTCACATAACACACTGTGACATTAGTACATACATATCTTCACCCCAAGTCCCTTACGGGTTAGTCAGAGAGTATCGAGTGCCAGATCTCACGATCCTGACAAACCTGTCTGGCTTCCTACACATTCATTACCCTTTTCATACAAACACGCCGGTTTCGGAGACTCTTGACACCACCCTCAGATAATATCCAAGTGATCTGATCGTGCATTTGAAATCGTATTTGATAATCTGTCTACGTTTTCAGGGAGGCGAGCGTGAAGATACTTTTTAATGCAATCATTTAAAAACATGATATGTCCAAGTGTGTAGAATACAACGTAATTGGGACAAGTTGGGGAAAGTAAATGGTATTTGGGAAAAACAAAATGGAGATCAAGTGTCACGTATGCCTGTCACGTTTGAATTCCAACTAATGTTTTAAACTGGAACGTGACTACTCTTTATCCTTATTTGTTGTAATCTTTTTACACCGACAGCAATAGGGTCATTGCAACGTTCGCGAAGTACCAAGTGGGTGGGGCCATGAAATCAAGGTGGCAGTAGTAAAAATATGGGCTTTTGACTTTTCTTTAATATTCTAGCTCCCTTGATTTGATCAATTCCTCCCCTGATTGGCTTTTTTTTGCAGGTTTTATTTAATGTTAAGCATATTTTGGGTTTTAATTCACACAAATATAGATTGCGAAAGGGCATGCTCCCCTGGTTCGGTCATGTGGAAAGAATGACAGATGAAAGATTGACAAAGCAGATATACAATGCAAATGTGGATGGATGTAGGTACCCGGGGAGACCAAGGCTGACATTTCACGATCAGATCAATCGGATATTATCCGAGGGTGGTGTCAAGAGTCTCCGAAACCGGCGTGTTTGTATGAAAAGGGTTATGAATGTGAAGGAAGCAGGACAGGTTTGTCAGGATCGTGAGGTCTGGCACTCGATACTCTCTGCCTACCCCGTAAGGGACTTGGCGTGAAGATATGTATGTGTGTGTATGTATGTGTACAAATATAGATATGGGTATCTAGTGTGTTATTAATGTATTCTACTTTTATTGTAATCCGTAATAAAATTTCTTTATTTACTAACATTATAGTTCTAATACTGAAGCAATGTACTGGATAGATGTTATAAACTTTGCTTATTACTTTTTACTAATACAAGTTTGTTACTTTTATGTTGATACTAGCTGTTCCGGCGAACTTCGTTCCACCCTTTTAGTTTGTATGGGGAAAAATTAAAATGTTATTCTTCCTAGTTTCCTCTCGGCTGAACGGAATAAAAATATCCTTTGTCCTTCTGGTTTGAAGCTACCTTCCCGTCAATTTTCAGCCAAATCGATTAGGCCGATCTTGACTTATAAATAGTGTAACTAACACGACTGTCTTTTGTATATATAGATAATATATACGTTCATACGTTATTCAACATAATTTAACACACATACATACATATCTTCACGCCAAGTCCCTTACGGAGTAGGCAGAGAGTATCGAGTGCCAGACCTCACGATCCTGACAAACCTGTCTTGCTTTCTTCACATTCACATACAAACACGCCGGTTTCGGAGACTCTTGACACCACCCTCGGATAATATCCGATTGATCTGATCGTGAAATGTCAGCCTTGGTCTCCCCGGGTACCTACATCCATCCACATTCGCATTGTATATCTGCTTTGTCAATCTTTCATCTTTCATTCTTTCAACATGAACGAATCAGCGGAGCATGCCCTTTCGCATTTTAACACCAACATTTTCTTTCAATCCCACTCTTTCTCGGATCTCACTGTTACGAATGCGGTCATAATTAAAAATTATTTTTATTTAATAGCTTTTGTGTTTTGCGTATTGTAATAATTGACCTAATTACTTAACTATAAATAATTTAATTAACTTTTTTTTGGCCCTTAACTTTGACTTAGATCTTTGCTTTTGTCTTTGATTTTATGAGCTCGTAAGATCTTCGGTTAGGTGTCACTAATAACATAACAAAATCTCGGTGGGTAGAGCTTTACAACTCTTCCAGATTGGTATCTTCAACTTTTTTGAATGGCTGGATGAACGAATTGGCCGGTTGTCTCAATAATTTTGGATCGTTGGATAGAACGGTAGATATCCCTTTTTTGGATTGATAGATACGAAGGTAGCTATAACTTATTGGATGGATGCTTTAGATGAGGTCGTGTCCAATTTGAAGTGCAAGATAGCCGGTAAACTTACCACAAGAGCTCAAGAGCCGTTGATCAACATACAAAGTTTTAATCAAATTAGTTTAGGAGCAAGATGATAAGCAAACGTACTATCTATGTTAAGGTTATAAATAAATAAAAAATAAAATAATAAATATATACCTGGACACGTTACACAAAGTATATGCTTATGTTATGGATGTTAGTAAACGATTCTAATACATATAAATACTTAAAAAGATACCAGAATAAATTTAATAAACACCCAGACCCGGAAATACAGACATTTAAATGATAGTCACATAGACTGATCGTGTCGGGAATCAAAACTGAGCCTCGTGATTGGTCGGTATAGTTAGGCTTGTACGATATCCACTCGACCAACGAGGTGGTAGAGTAAAAAAAACTGTGTTTTCTGTTTTTATTTATTTAGGTGCTATGAACTATTCGTATATTTTATTGTACTGTAGAATATTTTTAGGGAAGTTTTTAAAAATTTCTTTCAGTGAATTCAGGTACATTTTATAGATACATTCCTGGGCGTACTTAAAGTTTAATTTATTAATAAGACGGGTAATTTACAATTAAACCAGTCTCTCATACTTTTCCTTAAAAGTTTAAAAATTCATACTTCCATTTTTAGTGTGTTGCCAGCCTCGAGATTTTTACCACTTCACCGAAATTGAGCATTTTTTTATGATATTTGAAGGCAAACAAGCAGACGGATTTCCTGATGCTAAGAAATTCACGCCACCTAGAGACACCAAAGGTGGTAATGGTGCGTTGCCAACCTGAGGTTGGGGATGTTAGGCCTCGAGCAAAAGTAAATTTACCGGCTACCTTACCCTCCGAACCAGAACACGTCATGACGTTATGGCGTCAGGAATAGGTAAGGCGATGGTGCCAGTCCGGGCGAGTCGCTGCGAAACTCTACCACCTAGTAGTATGTCACGGTGTTAGTGACGGTAAGCCTATGCTCGCCTTTTACGAGCTGCCTGGCAGGAAGGCAGATGGTCTATTCTGCAAAGGAACCCGGACCAACACGGTTACAAGTTAGAATTAAATTGGTTGAATTTTAAATGGTAATAGTTATCTTTCAGCTATGTGGCAATAATGATTGCATGTTTTTTTTGTAAGAGGTTAAAAAAAATGCAAACGGCTTTCCTGATGGTAAAACACAACCGTCGCGTAAAAACGCTATAGATATTATAAATGCGTCGTTGTACCGTGGCTTAGCTAGTCAAGTCTTCAAGTAGTCAAGTGGGTTCAGTACAAGTCTGCCTTAGCTACTTTACTCTCCAAACCGGTAAATGACATTGTCATTATGGTGACAACTAGTGAGGTTGTGAATTCCTATCCGGGTAAGTAGCTTAGCATTAATCTAGCAACAGTGGTTTTGTTTTATAATTGCTTATAAGCTGCCTGGTTCTGCCAGATCCTACTCAGCAGATCCAGACCAACAGGGGTAAGATATTTAAAGAATAAATAAAATATGAAATGCTGTTGCCATGTTGAATAAATTATAAACAACTAACGAGACGCTTATAATAATTATTCATTTTAATTGTTCAGGAAAAATGTATAAAACCACGTCGAATGGATGAGTTTCGACAAATTATACCAACATATTAAGCAAATTATATCAATGTTATCGTCCGAGGCCATCCTAAATAACTAACGGTTTACTGTGAAAAATTGACTACACTATTTTTTTTTGCTATTTTTTCCTCCAGTGTTTGTTTGAGTCCTATGTGTAGAATATACCATCTATCTCTCAAAAGACAGTTCGTAAGAGGCGTGGGTTAATGGGTCTGCAAGTCTACTGGTGGTCATACAAAAATTTTACTAGATAGGTATTAGATCCACTGTTACCGATTCCTGACACCATAATGGCAGAGTCTCATGTTTTGGTTCAGAGGGTCAAGTAGCCGGTAGAGCTGCAACAGGCCTAGCTTATGCACTTTTGCTGATAACACGTACCTACGTATATTGACCTGAATTCAGTAACTGCATCTATCATGTATGTAGACTATCTGCCTTCCTGCCAGGTAGGTAGGAAGGAAGGTAAGCACTGAGCATAGGTTTACTGTTCCTAAGACCGTGACATCAAACTAAATGGTTCAGTTTCGAAGCAAACAACTGCCTTACCTACTCCTGCCGCCACAACCTCAATGCTTGTTCCAGAATGAACGTTCAAGTTTAGAAGGTAAGGTAGCCGGTAAACTTACTTTTGCTTGAAGCCTAACCTTGCCACAGGTTGCTAACGCAACATTACCAATTTTGGTGTATAAAGGTTGCTAGCATTTGTTACCACCAAGAAATACGTTTGCTAATATGATTTCCAATGTTATAAAAAATGACATGCGAAAAAAGAACATTAAAAACAAGGATTTACATATCTTGTATACGTTTGTAAAGTAATACATATACAATGGAATTCTACCAAATACCGACATGGAATGAAATTAATAATTCAAAAAATCCTTACCATGGCAAGCTCTGTGCATCCAATAATAACAGAAATCTACTCCTAGTGCCGCTGCATACCACGTGAGCACGTTGTCCCAGGGTAAGTTTACTAGTCTAAAGTTTGAGTATATCCAAGTATATAAATAGGATTCAGCACCCCTCCATATTAACCTGAAACAAACAGAATTTCTTTTAGCGTATATTTTTAACTTTTTTCACATTGACCATATAAGTGGCACTACATTTTTGTAAACCACCATAAGATAGGAAATAATCCGATCTACCTTTTAAATAACAATTGTACTTTTCCACAAAATAAACACTTGTGAAATTTCACTTTGATTGTCGCTATGGTACATTATTTCCAACCGATTTCCTTGTTCAAAGCATCATCAGGATTTTGAAACTTAAGAAAAAAAATTTAATTTATTTATCTTTAGTTATCAAGTCCTGATACTGAGGAAGAACAACATATGAACAGTCAAACTTGTCGGCCATAATGGAATATAGTGTTAATCAAAGTGTGCAGTTAAAAAATACAAGTGTCATATAAAAAGTGTGTCTGTGTGTGTACACTTGATCTATATGATAAGTAGGCAAACAAGCACATGGCTCTTCTATGGGTAAGAGACCATCAAAGATGTAATAGGTGCGTCGCTATCCTGTTGTGGGGCTGTTAGCCTTAATGAGCAAGTCTCTTAATGTGTAAGACTTGCAAAAGTTAAAACTAGTTACAAAATTGTCTTCTTACGAAAGTGTCAAGTGGTTTCATAAGTGGTTTATCAAGGATGACATCTGTTGAAAGACCTATAGGTTTAGAAAGTATAGATCTTTAAATCTAAAAATGAGCAGTAATTTTACAAGTCAATTGCTTTTTTTTATGATAATGGAAGGCAAACAAGCAGACGGATTTCCTGAAGGTAAGAAATTCACGCCGCCTAGAGACACCAAAGGTGGTAATGGTGCGTTGGCAACCTGAGGCCGGGATGTTAGGTCTTGAGCAAAAGTAACTTGAACGGCTAACTTATCCTCCGAACCGGAACATGTCAAAGGCAAGCATCGGACGTTAAGGTGGCAGGAATAGGTAAGGCGGTGGTACCAATCCGTGCGAGTTGCTGCGAAACTCTACCACCTAGTAGGATGTCACGATGTTAGTGACGGTAAGCCTATGCTATGCCTTTTATGAGCTGCCTGGCAGGAAGGCAGATGATCTATTCTGCACAGGAGTCCGGACCAACAACTGGCGTTCTTTTAGGATGCGACGACCCTATCATGCACGGAATCTAGTACTTAAGATTGCCAGGTTACTTTACAAAAACAATCCGAAACCTAGCATCCTGCAACAACTCGTAACGTCGGTATATTGGTTTACCTGCTGTTCCTTTCCTGCCGCTACAACTTTGAGTCACAACACTGTCATCACATTGTCAACTATTATTACCTACAGGCTACATCCACCCACATTTGCAAAGCATTTTTGATTTGTCAATCTTTTATGTGCCATTCTTTCCATTAAATAGCAAAAATTAAAAAATCTTAATCCTTCATTAAATATATATATTTCACTGCCAATACCTTGGTATTCATAATAATCCGCCTTACCTATTCCTGCCGCCATAACGTCATGACGTGTTCCGGTTCGGAGGGTAAGGTAGCCGGTAAACTTACTTTTGCTCGAGGCCTAACATCCCGGCCTCAGGTTGGCAACGCACCATTACCACCTTTGGTGTCTCTAGGCGGCGTGAATTTCTTAACATCAGGAAATCTGTCTGCTTGTTTGCCTACCAATATCATAAAAAAAAATCTTCCTAATTACGCTCGAAAATGGAAGAGACAATTGCTATTGTGTTTCCTTTAACAATAAAATCCCAACATGAATACATATGGGTCCCATTTGCTTTGTTCTTTCCACAACGACGTTTTAAGTGGTTTTGTAGTGATGTGTGTAGTGAGGAAATAAACTAGCAATAATACAGGTAATAAATGGTAATATAGTTCTGAGCCATCGCCTCTGTGGTCTAGCGGTCCGGGTGTTGGACTTGACTGCGTGAGGCCCCGGGTTCGAATCCCGGGTCGGCCAACAAAAAGAAAATTGTATTTTTCCAATTTTCTAATAAAAAAAATGTTGGTCGGGATTGGAAATGTGCCCGGTTGACGATAGGTTTGCCACCTATCACATTGTGGGACTTAGTGTCTTCGGCTAGTCGTGGGTGTCCTGGTTGTGCCTCTGCCTACCTCTTCGGGGATAATATGGGCGTGAAGAAATTTTTTTTTAGTTCTGAGCCCTTACCATGAGTTTACGGCTTGTCAAGTTTACTATACTCGTTACCGTCTCTGTAAATTAATTGTATGAAAACTTTAAACAACGCCTCTATTGGTAACTAACGGCTAATGTTAATAATGTATCTCAATCTAATGGATTTCAAGCAATCTAGATAGCTGCATATCCGCCGGCCTATCCTATACCTCATTCCCATATTTATCCTGTGCACAGATATAATATTGGCAAGCGATAACATAAAAATGGATCAAAATATCAATCTTGGACAGCGA
>NJDC01000248.1:5446-31751 GCA_002245475.1 Calephelis virginiensis | reverse complement strand
TAAAACAATTTTCTTTTTGTTGCCCGACCTGGGATTCGAACCCGGGACCTCATGCAATCTAATCCAACAACTGAACCGCTAGACCACAGAGGCGACCACTTATTACCTTAAACTTATGTTAGGTGTATGATATCTTTTTCCTATGACACTCAAAGGAGATGGAATATTTTACACATGTCTAATTAGTCCGAACTTGAGTTATAAATAAATTGAGTCTGTAGAATTGTCACGTATAAACTAATCTGACAGCACTGAACGTGTTTTGTCTCTTTCTGTTGCTATCGTTGAAGAAGGATAATGATAATTTAACATTAGTGCATTCACAACATATTACTGTCAACGGTCATCATGCACGTAACGCGACTTTACAAGGAAAGGTGGTGGTGGCTTCTGCTTTGGCAAACTATCACCTCCCTTCTTTAAAGTATCAACTATCTAAGATGTTAGTGATTTACAAAGATTCTGATCAATGAGATACTTTTATTACTTATTCTGTGCTAAATTGTACAGTGCCCCCGTGTTGGTCCGAGCTCCTTTGCAAAGTAGACCATCTGCCTTCCTGCCAGTCAGCTCGTAAAAGGCAAGCACAGGCTTACCGTCACTAACACCATGACATCTGACTAGGTGGTAGAGTTTCGCTGCGACTTACCCGGATTAGTACCACAGCCTTACCTATTCCTGCCGCCATAACGTCATGACGTGTTCCGATTTGGAGGGTATGGTAGCCGGTAAACTTACTTTTGCTCGAGGCCTAACATCCCGGCCTCTGGTTAGCAACGCACCATTACCACCTTTGGTGTCCCTAGGCGGCGTGAATTTCTTTCCATCAGAAAATCCGTCTGCTTGTTTGCCTTCCAATTACATAAAAAAAGAAAATAGCTGGTCCTGTATTCTAAGAAGAAAAAAAACTAAGTTTGGACATCACTATCGCCCGTAGAGTTGAAATATGTTAAAATAGACTGTGGTGAAGGTGAAACCTAAAAACACTTGGCAAATAATTTGGAAACTAGACCTTTAAGTTATATAACAGTATATCCGCGCGTTTACATGTGCGATTCCTTGTTAAAATGTCTTTTCAAAATTATGTGTCTCTATGGAGTTTAGCGTCAGCTCCTTGGTGGTACCTCCTCCTCCTCTACCTTTTCTCATTGTCATAAGTGTGCTCGTTGTAATCTGGTCTGGATTGTGGCATAACCTTCTGATAACCTAATCCGACATGTCTAAAGTGCTTCGCCTGTTTTCTTTTTGTTTCATTGGAACAGGATAGCATGCACTTAATAATAAGTTTAGTTGCTGATGAATAGAGTTACCAGCAATGTGTCAGAATTGACACCATTCTTATATGTACAATACATTGTACGTCCATAGAAATAAGGATGTACAAACGAGATCTGGGTAGAACAATGAAGTTAACGGCAGGCATACATTTATGTTTGCATAGAAACTCCTTCCTGGTGTGGTTTTAGTCATAAATAACAAGTAGTAAGTGCATACTTAAATATAATATTTTTTGTCCAAATGAAATTATAGTCTGTAATTATTAATAATATAATATATAAAAATATATAATATATAATAGGTCTGTGATTGCATGCATTTTCTATTCAAGCGCTCTCCGCGGTTTAACCACTTTTTTTTATCATCAAATATGTTAATGTCTAAAGCTGCGTTACCAATTTAAGTCTAGGATATTAGGTATTTTGCGTAAGCTAGTTTGTTGGCTATCTTTTTTCATTTTATGTCGTTTTTTTTTAATACAGTAAATAAAACTTACCGGCCACATTCCACTAGGATACCATGAGAAATACTGGTGATGCCGTCATTTAATCTGATGCCTTTCTTTCCTTCAAGCCTTAGTACTATGTGTTCTATTATCATAAATATTAGGAAGTATGGATACGACTGAAACAAAGAAAAACAAAACATGAGAAATAGAGGAAATGTAAGGTAGTCAAGAGTGAAGCATGTGATAACCTAAGCAACTAATAAGTATAGGATAAGATCACTTATTGCTGTTTACAGATCGAGCTAATAGAAGAAAACGAATGTTAATTGATTCGTTGCCGGTCACTGTTGAATCAATAATGAGCAAATTCCAGCGAATATAGCAAGAGCTGTTGGTTAGTAGACAAGATGTTTTTATAGTCAAGTAAAAACATCTTAAGGCTAATATTTGACCTTAACTCCCGGACTACCTTTGGTTTTTAAAATCTCGGATGATCTAGCTTTCAGCCTAGAAATTTTTACACATATGATACACTAACCTGTTGCCCACGGTATTGCCCACATTTTGAAGATTTTCGTAAAATGTTAAATTTTCAAACATGAGCAACGGGAAGACAGAAACCTCAGAACTCGCAGTTACGATATTAAAAATAATAAATAAATAAAAAAACTTTTTGCGCCCGTACTTTCTAATATGCTACATAAAGCCTATACTATAATTAATTATATTTTATATCTTTTGGTAATTGTAGTGTGTTTGGCTACACCTCCTAGTAAAATATCAAAAATAGTCCAGTAGTTTTCCTATAGCACCAGAAAAAAAACGACGGGTTGCACGTAGTGTCGGTAGAAGTGAAAACTTGAATATTAATGTTGTGCATTTTTGATATTTTGGAATGGTTAGGGAATAATTTTGCTAGAATTGCCTTAATTATCAGTACGAAAGTACTATCATTTATGTGGTGGAATACAATATTCATTTATTGCGCTATCGTACACAAACATGACAACACGAACAATCGCGCAAGCGCCCTGCGCCGTCTAAACGAAACGACAGGCGCAGGCATACATTTTCGCCGCGCTGTAGAAAGAGAGGGGGATACTTCCTCTCCTACGCCGCGTAAGCTGTTTACTCTTTTTTAGCAGTTTAGAAGTTTTTACCCATTCCAAAAAAAAGTGCGCAACGCCGCTAAAGAAGTTTTCACTTGAAAATACAAACAACAACCCAGAATAAAACGAAATGGTTTGGTTTCAGAAATAATTTAGTAACCATTTTCATTAATATTGACAGTATATTTTTTTATATTTTTGTATGTATGGATGTAAAGAAAAGAAGATGTTATGGCAATCGAACTGATTTGCTTCCAAACATTTCAAATGTAAATGTATGTATGCTTGTAAATATAGAAATCCACTACAATAATATGGCACAGCGCCAAGAGATTCTTCACTAATAATAAACTACTCAAATGTGGATACATTTGTTTTGATGTCTTAATTGTATAAAGTTATTGATTGAGAGTTTGAAATGTTTACACTTAACTTTAAGCGTGTTTATCTGTCGTTAATGAAATTGTACTATCACAAGTTCACGTAATGTTTTGTAGAGTTTTTATTGACATGATAGTTGAGGAGCCCAACAGATATTTGCAGTAACTCAGGCGAGTCAAGTGTGGAAGATACACTGAACCATGCTTAAACATATCCACTATGTATCAAATTTCTTTATAGAGAATAGGGTCAGTCTACATTTTTTGAGTTAAAAATATACTCAGGCATGTTACTGGTGATTTTGACCTGTTTATTTTTTGTTGCAGTGAAAACTTCTTTAGCGGCGTTGCGCCCGTTTTTTGGAATTGGTAAAAACTTCTAAACTCACGCCAGGACACGTGACCTGATCGAAAATTGGTAAGACGGTGCAGGGCGCTTGCGCGAAAGTTCTTGTTGTCATGTTTGTGTACGATAGCGCAATAAATGAATATTGTATTCTACCACATAAATTATAGTACTTTCATACTGATAATTAAAGCAATTCGTGCAAAATTATTCCCTAACCATTGTCCCCCTCGCTTTCTACGACGCGGCGAAAATGTATGCCTGCGCCTGCCGTTTCGTTAAGATGGCGCAGGACGCTTGCGCGAATGTTAGTGTTGTCATGTTTGTATGCTACAGCGCAATAAATGAATATTGTATTGTACCACATAAATGATCCTACTTTCATTATGATAATTAATGCAATTTGTCCAAAATTATTTACTAACCATTCCAAAATATCAAAAATGCGTAACGTTAGTATTCAAGTTTTCACTTCTGCTAGCACTCCTAGAGTGCAACCCGTCGTTTTTTTATAAGCAAGCGCACAATCACACGGATCTTCTGATGCAGGACGGTAAGAGATAACCGTGACCTGTAGACATCATATATGTTGTTGTACATTGCTATCCTGTGGCCGAGGAGTCAGGGCAAATGGACAATTCTATCGGCTACTCTACCTTTTGGACTAGATTATGATATAGTCATTATGGCGGCAGAAATAGCGAAGGCGGTGACTCCCTAGCCTAAAGAGACGTAGAACGAAACTACCACTAGTGGTCTTATCGGCAATTGCCTTTTTAACCTTTGTTCGCCTCTATTGACTTGCCTAGCAAGAAATTTAGATGGCTCTATTTATGTCATCTGAGACACATTAGATATACACAGTAGTACTATTTAAATTATGCGCTTCGGTTATATTCGTCAAGTTTCGGAAATCCGAATGTATTTAAAAATATCTATATAGAGTTGTTATTACACATAATTAATCATTTAGTTTAGATTTAGATTAAGTCAGCCAATTTAAAAATAAAAGTATAAAGTGTAAAAAGAAGAAAAAGTGTAAAACCGCAACGCATAGTTTATATTGTAGTACTGTACACTATTAATATCGAATGAACTTGCCTATGATAAAGTGGCTATATTTTTTCTTTTAACAACTAGACCAATGCGAATTTCGAGCTAGAAACCAAACGATAGTTAATATACTTAGCACTTAAAATACTATTTTTTGATATATTATAAATTAATCGCCTCTGTGATCTAGCGGTTCAGGTGTTGGGCTTGACTGCATGAGGTTCCGGGTTCAAATACCGGGTCGGGCAACAAAAAGAAAATTTGGTCTTTACAAATTTTCAAATAAAAAAATGTTGCTCGGGATTGGATTTATGCCCGGTTGGCGATAGGCTTGCCACCTATCACATTGTGGGACTTAGTATTTTTGGCTAGTCGTGGGTGCACTAGTTGTGCCTCTGCCTTCAGTGATATGGGCGTGAAGATACTTTTTTTATTCTAAATTAAAATCGCCAATATCGTCCTATAAAACTGTAGTGCAAAACCTATGCAATAAGCAGAATACTAATAATATTTAGAAGGATGGAATCTAGTTCAAACGTCTCCTGTTACTGTTGCGGCAAATACCAACCACTGCCATTTGATACGAAATATTACACATAGTACGTATCAGTTACTTTATTTAAATTACTTTAATAATGTGACGAATCTCTTGGTTGAAGTGAATTTATAATTCTGACTTTCAAAGCATGAATACTGTTGAACTTGTGACTTCCTCTCTGCTCCTTTCTCAAATGGTATAGGTATCTTATACCTTTAAATGAGCAATTCTTGTATTGTATAAATATATAATTGAAATCTCGGAATCGGCTCTAACGATTTTCATGAAATTTAGTATGTAGGGGGTTTCGGGGGCGATAAGTCGATCTACCTAAGAATCATTTTTAGAAAATGTCATTTTATTCGTGTTTAAACTGAAAAACATGTCTATCCCTGACATCTATTGGCGAATAATAATACTGTTTTTTGTGAGCAATAAAGTTGTTCCAGCAGATGGCGTTGTTAAGTGACACGAAGTCAATGAGTGTTTGCTAAGAAATTTTACATTATGGGTCGTACTTATGGGTCATCCAGGTACTACTATATACAGTAAGCAACGGGGATATTGTAAGGTTATATTGTGTTTTACACCATGTAAATGACAGCGTACCGAAAAATGCAACCATGGCTGTACATGCTAGACGTGCGTATGTAGTTGGAATTATGTGTCGGAAATTTCATAAATTTTTCAAAAAAAAAAATATTTTTTATTGATTTCACTATTACTCCATTAATATTATCTAACACAACTCGATTTTTATTAATAAATTACACATTTTTACTAAAAACAATAATGTAATAAAACAGCGTATTTAGTCGGCACTCACAGCTCGCAACGCGCGACATAATACATATACTTTGTTCGCTTTACATTGCGAACTGAAAAACTGCTAAATATTTAACGACTTGTTTCCGACAAAAAACGTAAAAGGAATATTGAAGTTTTAGTTAAGTACTGTGGTAAATACACCCTGTATAGGGGTAAGAAACCTACAATGCTTACTATATTAAGTAAATTCAAATAGAAGTCTGCAAAAGGGTATTTTGTTGGCGTTACCGTAGTAGAGGTATACTTGTATCAATCAAAATCTAACACCGAAATGAGCATGTACTTGTTAAATATATCGTGGCCAGCTTCTGAAATATTAACGTCATAATTTTCAGAGAACTGTTTTTTCCTCTCAAGAATCAAACCTGAACCTCGAACCTGAACCTTGATGGTAATTTCGACAGCGTTGTTTATTATTCAACCAATGAGATAGACAAAAAGTCTGTAAATGTTATTTTTGAATGACCTTTATAAAGTAGAAATTAAATATAATAATTAAAGAGCAATAGCATTTTATTTTTTACTAGCTACCCGCTCTGACTTCGCACGGGTACAAAATATACATATAAACCTTCCTCTTTAATCACTTTATCTATTAAAAGAAACTGCATCAAAATCCGTAGCGTAGTTTTAAAGATTTAAGCTTACAAAGGGACATAGGGACAGAGAAAGTGATTTTTATACGAGTACTATGAAATGATTTTTAAATTAATAAACACATCACTAATGTCATAATTCATCAGCTAGGTACACAATAATTGTCGGATGCAAATCAAACTTGGGACAACTTCTGCTTAGGTCCTACCTTTTGAAAATATAAGAACCATTAAAATTCAATCGTTATATGCGTTATATAAAAAAACATAGAGACGAACTGTAACGTACGATTACGTATTGTCAATTGATAATCTCTTTTTTTGGAGTCGGTTAAAGATATTTTTTATGAAATGTTATAATTTAGCGAATACGTAGTTTTAATGTTAATTTTTGCAATTTTACTGCGTTTTCATTTAAAACATGGAAATTAAATTCATTTCATTCACGTGCTTTTCGGACCTCGTTTATTGTAGCCGAAATCAAAACATTTTCAACTTGTGCTTCTAAATTTCGCCACTGATTTCCCGCTAAATTAGAATGGCCGTGGGCGTCTTGTGTACAATAGCCATGACTCAATGAAGTTTTTGTAGGACATAACTTCATTTCTTCGATTTGATATGATTTCATATAAAAACAAACAGGAATAGTGTTTTTTCACCCACATACAGTGTGTAGGTTCAGTAGTTTACATACATAAATCTACTTAAGTATTATTTTTTCTAGAAAAAAAGTTTGTTCATCTTCATATTCCCGATGAGGTAAGAGGCACAACCAGGGCACCCACAACTAGCTGAAGACACTAAGTCCCACAATATGATAGGCGGCAAGTCTCTCGCCAACCGGGCAACGTTACTTTTATTAGAAAATTGAAAATACGAATTTTCTTGTTTTTATTGATGAACGACCCGGGTTTTTCTAGAATATCTTCCAAATGTAAACAACACTTTATTATCTACTAATTGTTCGGGTGAACCCGTTAATATGACCAGTTAATATGAGAAAATATAAAATGTTATTTTCCTAGTTTCTTCACAGTCAACAGGGATAAAAAGTATCCTATGTTAGTCTTCTGCCAAACCGGTGAAGCCATTCTTGGGTAATAAATAGCGTAACAAATACGACTTCATTTTATATTTAAAAATTAAATGTTTAAAGAAAATGAAAATCCTACAAAAAACATGACTTTTGGTAACTCTATTCGAATTCCACTTTATTGAAGCATGAATAATAAAATATAGTAGCAGTACTTCTTTAAATAGATTTAAGACACTTAATTGTGACTATAACCTTTTCTCAAAGTCTTTTCGAAATGATCTGTAATTCACGACTGAAAAGTAACGAAAAAGGCAAATTCAACATTTAATATGAATTAGACTTATTTTTGACGTCCTTGACGTCCTTTCTCTATTTTTAAGTTATTTCGTTTGAATTAAAAAAATATATTTACACCCTTACCATTGAAGAGTTAGGCAGTGGTTGTAACCAAGGCAACTCCGGGAAACACTAAACGGAACTGGATTTCCACCACAGAGGCGTTTTACATAAATAAATCATAATAAAATATTGTTAAAATTGAAAAACCGGACCTCCACCAGCATAAATGAACTTAAAAAATTAAAAAAAAAAACGTTGACTTATGCATCTATTATTCGCATTTTGTCTATCTGTCAGTATCCTGATCAAGATTGACGCCAAATCTATCGAACCGATCCTAACGAAATTCAGCAGGAAGCTACTGTATATTCCAAGTAATTAATAATTTATTTATGCGTAATCCGAATTCATTTATTATTTTTTGTTTGGTAGTAATTGATGTGTTAGGGACCAAAAAACTTGAAAACTGTATAGTGGAAAATAAAATAGAATGTGCAAATCATCTTAAGACTTATTAATAAATTCAAACCATACTAATAATATTAGGAATAATTGTAATGTGAATACTAAACTTTGTCTGCCTATAATTATTTATATTGATCTAATAATATAGGAGTCACTGGTATAGTTCGTTTTATATAAATGGATATATCTCTTCAAATCGTTGTAAATAAGTAACATGACAAAAATATTTAGATATATTATTCGGACACCTCTGAACCAACTCAATTTGTCTATTATCATAGCGACGCATCTATAGCACCTACTCATATGGTAGCTGCAGGCTACAGTTATTTGTTATGTTCTCCATAGGCAGTTACTTTTCGATGGAAGCTATTTATACATAGCTATTATGTACATAATAAATGCATGAAAAAATCATATCAAAAATTGAAAAAAATATGATAATGTTGAAATTTTTAAATTAATTTTACATATTAATACTTTGTTCCATTTTTTATCAAAAATGAGATGACGGAAGACATAATTTAACTACTGTTTTT
Organism: Calephelis virginiensis; assembly: GCA_002245475.1. NCBI lineage: Eukaryota > Metazoa > Arthropoda > Insecta > Lepidoptera > Riodinidae > Calephelis > Calephelis virginiensis. The sequence goes on along the minus strand of NJDC01000248.1, from coordinate 22,796 downwards.
TAATATCAAACATAATCAAAATCATTGTTATAAATTTATGTACGATCGACATACGACTACTACATATTGTAAATTTGTCGTTTAATTTCAAATATGTTAATCTCCATATATTTTCAATTTCGAGATTAAATATTTTATTATTGTATATGCCATAATCAAATCCGAAACTAAACTAAGTGTTTCGTAAATTTATTCTTGAATTATGTACTGTTGAATTATGTACATGGCAATTTAATCATATCCAGGTATCTAAAATATTTTACATTAAAAGAAAAGACAACAAATAAATGCACGGTAAGAGATATCTGTAGTTCATAAAACATTGTAAATGTTATGTAAGCGGTGTCAGTAGGTTTGCATATATTAAGCCTACTTAGTGTGCAAATCTACCGGACACCCTAGCCTACCAAAAAGCAAACAACAGTGCCAAACACTGTTGAGAAAAACGGAGAATCTTCTATTGATTAATTTGTTACCGCGTTTTGAGTTGCCATGGAGTTGGACGTGTTTGCATTTTAGCTACTAGTCTTTGGAGATAGAATTATTAAGAGTGGTTGTTGTTTTTCCTCAGCTATGACACACCAAGGAGTTTAAGACCTTGAACTTAACGTCGTCACGTGTTGTGTAAACTACTGGTTGTTCGAGCGTTGTGAATAAATATTAACAGCTGATCGTATTTGCATAAAATACCTATATATACCTATATGTGTAGAATAATATAGATAGCCAAATATTATCTTACTAATATTATCTTATTTCCCCTGTGTTGATCCAGGCTCCTTTGTAAAATAGACCATCTCCATTCCTGCCAGGCAGCTCTTAAAAGGCAAGCATAACCTTATCGTTACTAGCACATCTGACTAGGTGGTAGAGTTTTGTAGCGACTTTGGTATTGCTACCACTTTGGTTTGAAACGCACCATTACCACCAACACCACGTAAATTTCTTACCATCAGGAAATCCGTCTGCTTGTTTGCCTTCTAATATTATAAAAAATAGTATATCAACATTATTTTGGATAGTTGGTTGATTTGGGTGTGGTGGTTTCTGGGTCTGGGTGTGTTTGTTATATATGTATTCTGAAATACACACACACACACACACACACACACATACACATATCTTCACGCCAAGTCCCTTACGTGGTAAGCAGAGAGTATCCCTTACGTGGTAAGTAGAGACCTCACGATTCTGACAAACCTGTCTTGCTTCCTTCACATTCATAACACTTTTCATACAAACACGCCGGTTTCGGAGACTCTTGACATCACCCTCGGATAATATCCGATTGATCTGATCGTGAAATGTCAGCCTTGGTCTCCCCGGGTACCTACATCCATCCACATTTGCATTGTATATCTGCTTCTGCTATCTATTCTGAAATATATTTTAGTATTGTTGTTTAACACCTATAATAGGAGCATATATTTTGCTTACTTTATGGTTAGATTTATCTATAAAAAAACAATGCCTATTTTCGTTGTAATTTTATAACTCACCTATCCAAACCAAATGTTTAGACTTTATTCGGACTATTTAGTAGAGGGTTTATGTGAAATTTGCATAAAATCGCTCGAGCGGTTCTTCAGACATTTTTTTGTAACAAATTAATTCAATAAATGGTCGTTTTGTTAATGGGTAGTTTTCTGTCAAATTGTTTTTTTTTTCAGATGGGGACTGTGCTGTCATATTAAAACTTTTTTCAGTTATTTTTTCTTTTTTTGTTTTGTAACGTTATATCATTCATGCGGTCATATACGTAGCAAAACACGTACCGGGCCGCCAGTATTGTATAATTTGTACAGCGATATTGTTAACATTATAATATTATACTTAAACTCTTGATTACATTCCAAACCACATTTTAATTTAAACTACATTTGATAATATTAGTCGCCTCCGTGGTCTAGCGGTCCAGTGTTGGGCTTGACTTCATGAGATATTGGGTTCAATTATCTGTTCGGGCAATCAAAAGAAAACTTGTTTGATGAATATGTACCCGGTTTTAAATAGGTTTGCCACCTATCACATTGTGGGACTTAGTGTCTTCAGGTAAACGCAGGTTCCTTGGTTGTACCTCTGACTACCTATTCGGGGATACGGGTCTCAACATACTTCTTTTTGATAATATTAAGGTTACAAACGTAGCCTAGTCCATGCCTACTAGATAACGCTTCATCATAATAACATTTATGTGTCTATAAGCGACGCGAACCGTTACCTTTTACTATTAGGAGAGTAGCCTGCTTTTTCAGTGTGTCATAACAAAAAAAGGAAGTCCAACACAAGTTTGACAAGCGCAATAAGATTAGCAACAGACACTGAGACAAGTGAAACTAAATACAGACATATAATTAGGACATGGCCGTTATTGAGAGAAAGAGACTGTCACAACCTAATTAGGCCCAACGTATATCACAAACAACCTATTGCAAGGTCAAATTGAGTAATATGATTGGTGTCTCATTGATACGCTGTATTTATTGAATTAATAATCAGCTGTTTGTTTGCATGTTAAAACACGTGACCTATTGCTCCAGACAATTAAATAACTACTTTTTTAACCGACTTGAAAAATGAATGAGTTCTTGATTAGGCTGTAGGTTTTTTGTGAGTTTGTTACGATATTACTCGGCTAGGGGCAAACTGATTTTTATGGTTATTTTTAGAAAGGTAGGTTTTTATTTTGGAGGCGGTTCCATATTCATTTTATCATCACCCATATTCATTTCATAGTAAGGTCGTCAACATATACAAAACCTTATGCATTTTTAAATTAACTTTTTTTTATAATAATAGTAGACAAATAAGCGGACTGATTTCCTGTTGGTAAAAAATTCACGCCGCCTAGAGACACCAAAGGTGGTAATGGTGCGTTGACAACCTGACGCCGGGATGTTAGGAATCGAGGAAAAGTAAGTTTACCGGCTACCTTACCCTTCGAACCGGAACACGCCAGCGGCAACGATTCTTTTCTTATATTTTCTCTAGAGTAGTTGCAGCTCTTTTGCAAATGTTAAAAACAGGATGCCTGGTTAAAATTTTATTTATGAAAAAAATGTGGTTTAAGTATGCATGGATGAATTTATAATCAGGTAGAATAGAAGGCAAACTAGCAGACGGAATTTTGTATTGATTGGAAATTCACTCCGCCTAGAGTCACCAAAGGTGTTACCAACCTGAGGCTGGAGTGTTGGGCCTCGAGCAAAAATAAGTTTACCGGCTACCTTACCCTCCGAACCGGAACACGTCATGACGCTATGGCAGCAAGAATAGGTAAGACGGTGGTACAAAACCGGGCGAGTCGCTGCGAAACTATACCACCTAGTCAGATGTCACGATGTTAGTGACGGTGAGCCTATACTCACCTTTTACGAGCTGCTTGGCAAGGAAGACAGATGGTCTATTTTGTAAAGGAGCCCGGACCACCACGGGGAACTCAAAAACAACTACCTAGTAGGATGTTGATAAAGTTTATGTGCGAGTTGTGGACCGGTTTTTGCAGTTTTACTGTTCCAAATTAAAGATTTTTTTTTTTACTGTTCCAAATTAAAGATAAAATATAATCTAAATATCCTTGTACATTACTCATTTTGATAAGAAATATTTTAGCTTGCAATGTCTTTTAGATAACAATATACTAATAATTTGTGTCAATAGCCAATTTCGTGTAGGTACCTATTTTTTGTGCTTACCCGCTTGTTTGTGTTTCTGTTTGAATTTATTATTATAATCTATAATGCATTTTTTATGTAAATTGGTAAAGTGTATCTTCAAATTAAAAGTAATGTTCATATTTTGACATTTGTACTGTTTTACAATTATAAGAAAATTATTCATATTTTTAAATAAAGAAACACTTGTACTGTTAAAACTTGAAGTTTTAGCCTTGATGATGCTGTATAAGCGAAACCGGTAGGCTATTTACAAAATAATAAACTATAAGTGATACGTTAAACAGTACAATTAGTGTGTCTATATTTAAAAATATCAATATATTTGGAAGTTTAACCAAGCGCCGACGATGGATAATATCAAATATATTCAAATATTATTAATATTAAAAAAGAGGTCGATATAATTAACGACAAATATTCTTAACGAAATCAAAATAGCGCCCTGCCTGACAAGTAACATTTTGCAAGAAACAATAATAACATATGAGTAATAGTTTCAGAAATGTGTTTTGGTTGCGTATATTGAAAAATGTTATCACTTCTTTTTTTATGATATTGGAAGGCAAACAAGCAGACAGATTTCCTGGGGGCAGTAAACTCACAATGCCTAGAGACATCAAAGGATGATAATGATGCGTTGCCAACCTGAGGCCGGGTTGTTAGGCCTTGACCACCAGTAAGCTTATCGAATGCCTTAACCTCGAAACGGAACACGTTAACGGCAAGCACTGATGTTAGTGCATCGGGATTAGGTAAGGCGATAGTACCAATCCGGTCAAAAGGCTGCGAAACTATACCATCTAGTGAGATTTCACGGTCTTAGTGACGACCAGCCTATGCTCGCCTTTTACGAGCTGCCTTTCAGGTAGGCAGATTGTCCATTCTGCAAAGGTGCCCGATCTATTATATCTGTAGCTTAATAATACACAATCTGGAATTGAAATTAATTTACGAGTAGTTGCAAGATGTTATTAGTACAAATTTCTTCGTTTTTATCAGTTTGGCGCAACATTTATATAAAAAAGTAAAAGTATTAAGTTGGCTATGTTTTTATTCACCTAAAAAATATGACACTAAATAAAAAGTACACTGGATGCCTTAAATCTGAATGCTTTTAGATTTACTCTCAAATTAAACGGGTTATACTTTTTCACCATGTTATTTAAGAGACTCTGTTACTTGTCTGTCAAGTGTCTTGTGTCATTTAAGGCAAACTTCATACAAAATTCACGTTTGCTATGTAGCTATGGAAGATCCGCCTTATTAGGTAGTACTTATATACTCTTCGGTTTTAATGTTTAAAAGGAACTTACTTGTCTATAAAAGTTGGGTACATCCTCTGGTTTTTCATAAAGTTGTTCTTTTGGTGAATGTATGTAAAACAGTCTTCCTATACCCTTCAGATGGTCAGCAACTACGTCGGAGTAGCCGTCACTAATGGTGGCGTTGACAAATGCATCCGCCATTTTGAAATTATCTGATTCTGTAACATATAAAAAAATACTATTAGTGACATAAATACGAAAGCTTGTAAGAATGGATAGTTGCTTGTTCATCTTTTTAAACAAAAACAAGGTGCCAAACATATTTAGATGAAACTCTACGTGGATATAGTTTAAACATAGAACAGAACAACACATAGGCGCTGGTGAAAACATGAGTGGAAGCTAGTTAAAAAATTATTCACCGTTGATCGATTCTAATTTAAAAAGTTGCTAGGAGATTACAAGTTTAGCCATTAAATATGGAAAACTACAGTCGACTTCAAAGGGCCAAATAGTCAAGTAAAAAATATTTAGGGCTCAGAATCCCCCAACTATTCATTTCTCATATTTTTTCTAGAGTAGTTGCAGCTCTTTTGCAAATGTTAAGAACAGGATGCCTGGTTAAAATTTAATTTATGAAAAAAATGTGGTTTGAGTATGCATGGATGAATTTATAATCAGGCAGGATAGAAGGCAAAATAGCAGACGGAATTTTCTATTGATTGGAAATTCACTCCACATAGAGTCACCAAAGGTGGTAATGGTGAGTTACCAACCTGAGGCTGGAGTATTGGGCCTCGAGCAAAAATAAGTTTACCGGCTACCTTACCCTCCGAACCGGAACATGTCATGACGCTATGGCGGCAGGAATAAGTAAGGCGGTGGTACAAATCCGGGCGAGTCGCTGCGAAACTCTACCACCTAATTAGATGTCACGGTGCTAGTGATCTGTATCTTCACGCCCATATCCCCGAAGAGGTAGGCAGAGGCACAAGCAGGGCACTCATGACTAGCCGAAGACACTAAGTCCCACAATGTGATAGGTGGCAAGCCTATCGCCAACCGGACACATTTCCAATCCCGACCAACATTTTTTTTATTAGAAAATTGGAAAAATTCAATTTTCTTTTTGTTGGCCGGCCCGGGATTCGAACCCGGGACCTCATGAAGTCAAGTCCAACACCCGGACCTCTAGACCACAGAGGCGACCTAGTGATGGTAAACCTATCCTCGCCTTTTACGAGCTGCTTGGCAGGAAGGCAGATGGTCTATTTTGTGAAGGAGCCCGGACCAACACGGAGCAAAAAAATGAAAAATAAAATTGCGTAATGTTATTGAATATTGCATAAATATTTAATTCATGCAATTTCAAGTAAGAATTTGGCTTTAAAACGGATCAAAAAACATACTTGGTTTTATATCATGTTGATGTTCTTATATTCTCGAAGTTTTTAAACTAATATAAACTAATAAATTTTAAACTAATAAATCTAAAGTATTCATAATGACTGTTTTGAGATAACAGCCCTTGTGACAGGATCTAAACGACGAGATATGTAAACAAGTAAATGTTATGCTAAATGACCTTCGTTTTTGTTATTTACAATAAGAAAATATATCTGTTTAAATATTATATTCATGGCATCAAGCGTGAAGGGAAAGAACATTTTCGCTAAATATTTTTGAAGTGACAACTTCTTTAGCGGCATCTTTAATGGGTAAAAACTTTTAAATTCGCGTCAGATCGTCAGAACATAAGACCGCGCAATGTGGATGCGCGAATAAGACAGCGCGAGATCTAAAATAAAACGTAGATTCATTACTGTTTTTGTATTGCTTAGGTATTTTCGAAGAGTATAGGATGCGCAATGGATAATACGCCCAATATACCTGCATTTACACAGCTAGCAGATACGTATCATATCAAAAGACATTGCTCTATTTGTTACGTCTTGAAAATAAGGTTTATGTATAGACGAGCAATGTTCGTTGTACAGATAAATATCATGTCGCTCCTAGCCGTCACGTGGTCTTACTTTAGCGAATTTTTGTCAAGCCAAACGCAGGTTATTGATATGAAAATAATATTTGTGTATAAATGATAGTACTTTCATACTGATAATTAAAGCAATTCGTGCAAAATTATTCCCTAACCATTTCTAAACATCAATAATGCACAACGTTAATATTCAAGTTTTCACTTCTGCTGGCACTCCCGGAGTGCAAACCGTCTTTTTTGTATTTATAGTAAGGTTCTCGTGAATGAAAACATTTTGTAAATTTAGAGGATCTGTGGCCCCTGTGGTCTAGCAGTTCAGTTGTCGGACGTGACTGCATGAGGTCCCGGGTTCGGTTCCCGGGTCGGGTAACAAGAAGAAAATTAGAATTTTCCAATTTTTCTAATAGAAAAAACGCTGCTCGGGATTGGATAGTGTCTTTGACTAGTCGTAGGTGCCTTTGTTACCTCTTCGGGGATATGAGCGTGAAGATACTTACTTACTTAGAGGGGCGTTAGGAAATTTCAGAAAACTTAACAAAATATACATGTTGCATAACTGGGAGTTGATTGTAGTAACAGCTATCTAATTAATATTCCACGATTATAGATAAGAAAAGGCCACGTCTCTCAGGTCAGCTAGTTTTTTTATAAATTTCAAACGCACAATATTAACAATTTTTAAAGATGTTAACAATTTTGTGTATCCAACTTTTCCATCTTCTTTTAAAAAAGATAACAACAGTTTAGTTACTAAAATCGGTTTAATCGCTGAAGTATCTACAGAGACACTCTCTAAAATTAAAGAAGACTCAAATTTTAATGAATAAACCTAACACAGGCATACATGCAGTACCTAGTACTTACTATTTAAATTATTATTTATTATATACTATTTAAATTATTTATTAAATTTCGGAAATCCGAATATATTTAAAAGATATATTGTTGTTATTACACATAAGTAATCATTTCGCTTAAATTTAGATTAGGTCAGCCAATTTAAAAACAAAAGTATAAAGTGTGAAAAGAGTAAAAAGTGTTAAGTCGAATCGCATAATTTATAAAGTAGTACTGTACATTCGAAAGTGATATATCTCTTTCCGTTGTTAGGTATAAATACGGTATTGTATTTGAGTCTTTCTTTTAACTTGATTCAAATAAATAATGAAAAATTTTTTGCAATAAGACATAAATAATCCCTCAAAGCCAAGACTGTTCCAAACTTTTCTGAAGCTACTGAATACCTTTTGCGAATAATTTAAAACTTGAAATTGCAAAACTTTTATAAGTTATTGTCCTAAGTTATATCCTAAATGAGAGATTCGTTTTATAGATTTTTTCTTATAACCGTAACATATTTCTACAGTTTCAAATACTCTTCTTTCAGCACGATATTGTATTTTGAATAATTCAGTATGCGAAAGTATGTTTGTGACTGCTTTACCCAAAAACTGCTGTACCAAATTCTATTGATATATGGCACACACATAGAAGGTAACTTGGATTAACAAACAGGATTTTATATATTCATTACACATTCAAATTAATTTATAGTTTTTATCCTAAAAAAGTGTTTCCTTGGGACCAATGACCACGCGAGCTATGCCGCAGACAACAGCTAGTTAATTATAATAGGTTTATATGTGAGTAGTCAGCGAAGAAATTAACGGCTTACCGTGGCCTATAAACACTGGATACGTGCGTCGCCGTACTGAGGCCTGGATGGAAGGCCTATTGTTGAAGTTTACTGACCTTACCCTCCAAACCGGAACATGACATAGTCATTATGGCAGCAGGAATAGGCGTGCTGTTGGATCTAACTGGGCAATAGCCTCACAGCTATTTACCACCAGTAGTCTTCTTGGCATTGTCTTATACTTTAACGTTCATTAGCCTCTTAATAACTGCCTGGTAGAGAGACAGATGGTCTAATCTACTCAGCGAACATGGAAGTGTTACATAGTGACCATATTTAATGTTATTGGGCAACGTTTTTTTTTAATATTAGATAATTAGTCTGCTTTTGCTTTCCAATATAATAGAAATCCAAGTCAAGTAAGTAAGTCAAATGTTGGACCTGACTTCATGAGGTCCCGGGTTCGAATCCCGGTCGGACAACAAAAAGAAAATGTGATGTTTCCAATTTTCTAATAAAAAATGCCCGGTTGGAAATAGGCTGCCACCTATGACATTCTGGGATTTAGTGTTTTCGGCTAGTAAATCCCCCAGTCGTTAATAAAATCTTTACAACTTGCCATGTTGTCAACGTTAAAATATCTAAACGTACGTACGTTCTGTATAAGTAATTAAGTATCTTTACGAACGTATCCACTAACGAGTAGGCAGAAGTATAACCAGGGCATCCACAATTAGCCAAAGCTACTTGCTTAATATAACCATGTATGTTAAACTATGACATGTAAATGGCCAATATACGACATATTAACCGAGCACTTATCCAATTCCGCACAATTTTTTTTTTATTTAAAAATATTTTCAATTACTCGACCCAGGATTTCAAATCGATTATGAAGTCAACATTGACATCGAGCCACTAGACCACAAAGGTGATAAGACATGAGAATGTAATATCGTAGATATACATTGACGGAAAACATCAATCATGTCTATTACATGAACCTACACACAGACAGTAATATAGTGATAATTACAAGATATATCGATTGTCGTTAAGAACATATTATAACTATGTTATTTACTGGCAAAAACAAGTGCTGTACGAAGCTATTTTGAAGTTATTATAGATGACACGTTTCAAGCTAGTAGGCTGTTATTATGATGATTATAATATATGGATAGGAGATTTAATTGTGTTTATATTAAAGGGACATTAATGGATTTTGTAAAGGTAATATGTTTTGATGCTTTTGTATAAAACTAGCTTTGACTCTCTACTTCTTTCGTCGTTATTCCAATTATTTTTTATTAACTGTTGCGCTCGGCGTTGCCCGCGTTGTTACTGGTGCCATAGGAACATGTTTTCGGAATAAAAACTATCCTATGTGTTAACCCATTTATGTATGTGTCAAATTCCATTCGGTAAAGCAGGTTTTGTGTGAAGAAGTAAAAACAAACAAACATACTAACTTTCGCATTTATAATATTAATAGGATAGGATACAATAGGGCAGTGCAAAGTTCTCTCTTTGTAACACAATTTTCATTTTCATCTTTTTTAAAAAGGGTTTAAATGTTTTGTCTTATGGATATTTTTAAGATTTTTATTACTTTTGTCTGCAGTTTTACATATATCTTACTATTAGGGATGAGCTGTATTATTAACAGTACAGTTGCTCGGATACCTTTCAAACTACATGTATAAAATCACGGGACTTTTTTTAAAGTTTTTTTTGCCGTTTTCTATTTATGTCACTACTACTACTAGTGATGTACTACTACTACTAGTAGTAATGTGCTGGGTCGTTAACAATATACGCCGATACGGGTATCTTAACTTTCTTACTTTATCTGTGTCGGTATTGGATCTTAAAACAAAAGTTATCATTAAAACAAAAGTTATAAAGTCATTTGATAATTGCAATGGGTCTTCCTTTTATATAGTTTACTTTGACACTCGACACTGGATACTTGATAACCGAGAATACTGATAAAGTTTATATTTCGTAATTAGTTAAAAATATCTCGAAAGAATTTAATTACTATATTTTGGAATCATTACATACATATCTGTACAAAATTCCCTTTACATATAATCATGCCCGTTTCAGCTATTCTTCACACTCGGATAAGATGAAAAACGATAATTGTGATTTTTTTTGTAAAGTAACAAGTATCGAAAGTTTTTCACTGACAACTAACACGGCAGAAGAGCAACCAAAAGTAACAGATACAATTCTTTCTTTTCGTACGGATATTCGCGGATACGGATACCTGTCAAATCACAAGCAAATCATTTAGTCAATTTCTTTCAAGCTGTATATAATTTAAGAAAACGCTTTTGTCACATGGCACCAAAACCGGTCAATTGCCGAATTGCAGTTTTAATTGCCAATCAAGTGTTTTGCAGGTTTAAACAATGTTATAAAGCAGCCTTTCCCAAAGTGGGCGATAACGCCCCCTTGTGGGCGCTGGAAGCCTAGAGGGGGGCGGTATAAATCTTGAAAAAAATGTTTTTTTTTAAACTAGGCGCGGGGGGGGGTGCTACAAAACAACTGATTTTCAAAGTGGGCGTTACATGAAATAAGTTTGGGAACCTCTGTTATAAAGAAACATAAGTAGAAATGTATTAAAATTACAAAACTATCATGTATTAGCGAATGTTAGAATAGTTTTGGTCCTACAGTTACAAAGTTAAGAGGTTATCTCTGAAACTATTATTTGAAAGCTGATGACGATCGGGATGATTCTAAGCTATAGTTTATGGTGATCCTGTCCAGACATTCAAGATCATCAACTCGTTTGTTAATTATTTGTTAGCATCGGAATGGATATTAGACTTTTTGCTGGAAAATTGCAAATTAAATAATTTTATTTAAATTTAAGTATGGATTTTCGCAAAGTAACGCCTTCTTCTATTAATTTGCAATATGGGTATTTGTTTTACTTTTGAATATAAACCTAATAGTTAAAACATTAATGAATCCTGGTATAACGAGCTGGTCTGATGGTGGAGCTCGAAGATAGGAGACGTAACCCTAGAACGAGTTCTGATAACTAGGTCTTGATAACAAGGACCTGACAAAAGAACTGGTAGGCGGCTGATGTATCATTTTTTAAGTTACGCTATGTTTCGTAATCTTTGCAGTTTGTCTAAAACAAATCAAAAATAGCGGTGTTGTAAGTTAGATGTGTGTCTGTGTGTATGTCCGTCTGTAGCATCGTATGTATAAAAGTATCTTCACGCCCATATCCCTGAAGAAGTAGGCAGAGGTACAACCAAGGCACCCACGACTAGCCGAAGACACTAAGTCCCACAATGTGATAGTTGGCAAGCCTATCGCCAACCGGGCACATTTCCAATCCCGACCAACATTTTTTTTTCATTACAAAATTGGAAACATCAAATTTTCTTTGTGTTGGCCGACCCGGGATTCGAACCCGGGACCTCATGCAGTCTCTCAGTATGTATAAAAGGATAAAGTTTTAAAAGTTTGGATCATTTTTTGGGGGTTTATTGTTTTTTTTTTAATTTTAATACTATATCCTAAAGGTGGCCTCATTGAAAATTTATAGCAATTGGTTTAGAGCTTCTTTAGTTTTACCCTAAGTAGTCTAAATAATCAAATACGTATTTGATTCTTTGTTTGCTTGACGATAACATTGACATTGAAGTCAATATAGTGCAGTTTTATTGTATTTTAATTAGTTATTAATTTCGACTTCACGGTAGGCGTGACTAAACTATTGGCTACTGTTTGTAGAGATCGTCTAAGTTAAAATGACGTGCTTCACAACTTCATTAGATAATATAGCTTTTTTTATGACATCGGTAGGCAAGCGCCTATAGACAGCAAATATGGTACTGGTGTGTTGCCAACCTGGAGCCGGGATTGTAGGCTTTTTTTGTAGGATTTTTCTTTTGACTGGCAAGGGTTGGAAACGATGGTAGTATACAGTAGATAGGATTAAAATGAATCTAGGCTACCTTATCCTCCAACTAGATCACATCAACGGCAAAAGTTAAGGTTATGGCGGCTGGAATAGAGAAGGTGGTGGTGCCAATACAGGCGAGTTCCTGCGAAACTCTACAACACACTCAGATGTGACGGTGTTAGTGATGGTAAGTCTATCCTCGCCTTTTTTCTGGCAGGAAGGCAGATGTTCTATTCTGCAAATGGTACGAATCAACACGGGGAAAAAATATGTTGGTGCGACATCCTAACTGTGAGGGAGCATTTTTTGTCGAAAGATGCAGTTTTTATGCGTACAGATTGGCCAACTGGTCTCATATTTGCAACTGCAACGCTTTCCTATTGTACGGATCAAGAAGTCAGCTTTGTATCGCGCTCGGAAAGTTCTAAGCTTGTTGAACAACAAATCCATAGAAATTTGTTGAAATGTAAGAGCGTTTTCACATTATTCGATCCGATATCGGTGTCGGACGTCGATCCGTATCGGGGTAAGTAAAATGTGTAAGTCGGGATAAGTGAAATATGTACCTGTCTTTCATATTGTTCCTCCCGATATCGGATACCGGAGCCGAGACAGATACTATACTACTAGTATATATACTATACTGGCGGCACCATTGGACGCCCGTGGCCGTCGGGCGATAATGTTTGTATGTGTGCTGCAGACTTGTTATTGCTCGGCCAAAATAAGGATCGCTCCATACTAGTACAGTTATTCGAATATACTAGTTCGGATTTCTAGTACTATTAGTTCAGTAGTAGTACATTAGAAAACGTTACGTCTTACGATTCTCACGCGGGTGGAATGAATTAAATTTTGATTGTTCTTTATGCTTTGCAGGCATAGGAATTTCATTCTAAAATTTTTATGAGAAGTTTTATCGCCATTAATTGTAGTGTCATTTTTAGGATGGCTTATTTGAAAATCAAAATGTTTACAACGATTGGTATTTTTCCATTTTTGTTGTTTATTTATGTTATATTATAAATGTTTATAAAAAATGTTTACATCATATTAAATGTGTTTAAAATATTTATCAACTTTTTAACAACTAGCGGCCAGCCCCGACTTCAGATGGGATTAGATATAAACCTTTCTCGTCAATCTCTTTATCCATTAAAAAAACCGGATCAAAATCCGTTGCGTAGTTTTAAATATTTAGGCATACAAAGGGACATAGGGACAGAGGAAGCGACTTTGTGTTATACTATGTAGTGATATTTATCAAATTATGTCTAATATTCATCAAACTAATTAACTAAGATCTCTATTTCAATATTAGTAAAGGTCAAAATAACATAATTTGTTATTCTCGTTCGATCACATCTTAAACGCCGTGTCTACTAACAGCGCGCGACAAACAATTCATTCTTCGTATTCATATTTCTTTCTGTTCTTTGTCTATGCTTCCGTCCTCGATAAAACTGAGATGTACTAAATGAACGATTAAGCATACGGTTACGAAATAGTTTGTTCTAGTACTGTGAACTGAATTAATTCTTATTAGTTCTTATTACATGAACTAATCAAGCCTAGTGTGCTGTACATGTATCTAAATTGTCTCTGTGTGCATAGAGCCCTATGCGCGGCGGCCATTTTAGGCTTGTTTACTAGTTTGGTTGTCATCATGGCGTCGTAATCAAATTAAATACGATATAATGACATTAATTGAACTGGCAAAACTAGGTGCATTTTGTAGCTTGCTCAAAACAATATATTAAAATGCTCTTTCTGAATATCTACCTTCCACAATGGGATGTATCCAATACTATCTGTAGATGCGTCTCAAATATAATAGATACAGCAAATAAAGTTTTCAATTAGGGTCTGCCATGATGACCTGTCCGCACTAAGCTATCGAGCCAACGGCAATGACAATATCGGAACGATTTTGTTGGAAATATGTGAAAATAGCACATGGCATCGGTTATCGGATGTCGACTATCATCGTCCAACACCAATATCGGATCGGATAATATGAACACACTCTCACGTAACTGAATATCCAATTACAAAAGTGTTTTCATGTGTGTTGCGTATATTGTAAGTATACTCGTACGCTTAAATGCGATGGCAGGGTCATTTCAGTTTAGACGATCTCTACCAACTTATCTTTGTATTTATTTAACCAGGTTTTTTTCCTATGTTATATATTATGTGTACGCCAAGTTTATGATTATCATTGTTTTTAATGTTTTATCATGTGTCAGTTGGCCGAAATCTCTTTTGCTAGAGATAACATCGACCATCGTAACTTAATAAATTTATGTAAATCCTTAAATTAAATTGTTACTTAAACACTTAAATTAAGTTTTACTTAAACAGCACGATATTTAATGTTGATATCGTTTGTAGCATGTAAATCTGTAAATATGTTCCGTATCGTTATATTATCTATCTATATAATTGCTATTTCTCTACGGGCAATAATGAAAATCTTCGGAAAATAAATCACGCGTGAACGGTTTTAACAAAAAATAATAATATTCATAATTCAAACAACGTATGTCGTCTCAGCTAATATGTAAAAATAGCATTATGCTATTAGCATGTATTATTTAACAGGTATTTTATATACACTTATATATACCGCCCGTAGCAACATACTTATTTCGATGTACTCGTATAATTTATAAATTCATAATGTATCTAGATATAAGCAAAATGTTCTATTAGATAGGAAAATAAACGAGTAGACAGATTTTCTATAGGGTTTCTTAAAATTTTCACATGCACGAACCATTTTCAAAATTTGAAAAATGCCACAAATCCTTGTTAAAGATATAAAAAGCAACAAATAATGAGCATCTCTTGAATTAACTACCGTTTTTAATTAGGTACCATTGCTGACCCTCATTTTAAGTAACTCTGCTAAGAGTAGACACTAAAAGGGTTAATTATGATTTATCCTGAAGAATTCAATAATTGATTAAGGAATCCTAGTATCTTCACACCCATATCCCCGAAGAGGAAGGCAGAGGCACAACCAGGGCACCCACGACTAGCCGAAGATACTAAGTCCCACAGTGTGATAGGTGGCAAACCTATCGCCAACCGGGCACATTTCCAATTCCGATCAACATTTTTTTATTAGAATATCGGAAAAATTCAATTTTCTTTGTGTTGGCCAACCCGGGATTCGAACCCGGGACCTCATGCAGTCAAGTCCAACACCCGGACCGCTAGACCACAGAGGCGAGGAATCCTATGGTTAATTAAATTGAGGAACCTGATACTTTAAGAACCTTACATAGATTAAACTGATTGGGATATTAAAGTTACTCTATCAGATGGAAACTACAGTGGCGAGTAATATCTTAGTGGCAGAATAGATAAGGTACACCAAGGAATAGGAATAGGCAAAGTGGTCCAGTCTGGGATAATCATGATAGATATGTGCCACCTGATGTAGGTTAAGGTGCTAGACTTTTTGTGATATTGGAAGGCAACCAAGCAGACAGACTTCTTGATAGCAAGAGTCCGAGTAGTCTGATCGAGGTGGTACTGGTGCGATTCTTACGAGTTTATTAATCACAGGCGTGAACTTCCAGATAGGGCAACAACACACAGAAAAAACCTATCAGCTGCAAGTAAAGAGGGTATCATGTTTGTTTTTGCAAACGTTAGATTAATTTTGGACAAACAGTTACAAGGGTGAGAGGTTATCAAAGTTCACGACTCTGTGTGTGCGTGATTTTTTAAAGTTCAGACAATTGCTACATTTAAAAAAAAAGGAAACCGAGGAATGCTTTGTCTATGTGTGTGTGTTTTCTGTTTGGACCGATTTCGATGAGGATTTTTTGTTTGATTCTTGGCTTTGTTGGAGGCTCATTGTTTTTTTTAATTTTTAGATTTTGTTTTTTATGTGATCGATCAGCGAATAAGTGTTCATTCGCTGATCGATCTCATCACATCTTACTATCAGGAGATCACAGTAATCTCCTGATAGTGAGATACAACCGTGGCCTATAGACACCAAAGACGTTATAGGTGCGTCGCTGTTCAGTTGCCGATATGATAGGCCAATTGTGAAAGTCTACCAGCTACCATTTCTTTCAGACCGGAACATGTCATAGTCATTATGACAGTAGGAATAGGTAAGGTGGTGGATCCTAACTCGAACAAGTTGCTGCCAGTTTCACGCAACGTTCATATAAAAAAAAATTAGTTTGCTATGTTTTTTATTCGCCCAAATCATATGACACTAGTTGCCTTATATCTGAATGCCTTTAGACATACTTTCAAATTATCCGGCCTATATATTTTCAAGTAAACTTCATAAGTTTCGCGTTTGCTATGTATCTATGGAAGTCCCGCCTCTTATTACGTAGTATTTATATACTCTTTGGTTGCTGCAAATCACACTTCTGCCAGTGGTCTTGTTGCTAATGACCTATCTAACATATACTCGCCTCTTATGAGCAGCCTGGCAGGGAGGCAGATGGTCTTTTCTAAGCGGAAGCAGACCTAAACAAGAGAACCATTCTCTTTTCTCTTCCTCGTTCACTACGCCACGGTCACCATGTAACTGATACGTTTGCAAATGCTGTGATTTGTGAATTTTTAGGGTAAATAGGGTAAAATTTGGGCCGAAAACTAAAGCCTAACCAACGTACCCAAATTTTCCAAAGCTTTTGTGTTGTTAGAATAAATCATAAACATACCAATATAGGTTTTTCAATTAAAGGCATGAATTAAACAATATACATACATACATATCTTCACGCCAAGTCCCTTACGGGGTAGGCAGAGAGTATCGAGTGCCAGACCTCACGATCCTGACAAACCTGTCTTGCT
>NJDC01000247.1:274308-304511 GCA_002245475.1 Calephelis virginiensis | reverse complement strand
ATCAGCCCGTATTTACAAAATAGAATTTTAGATGAAAGTTTGGCTGCTGTATGTTTCATTCCTGGTATGCTGTAGCTGTATAAAGTGGTAGAGCACTGGCATGACTTATCCAGATTAATCTATGGTACTTATTTTTAACACCTACGCCAAATGAAGGGTGCTATAAGTTTGATATACTTTTGGATGTGTTTGTGTGTGTGTGTGTGTGTGTGTGTGTGTGTGTGTGTATCTGTCGCAATTACACATTTTTTAAACGGATGGACATATTTTGCTGCGGGTTTTTATTTGAAAACCGACATGATCGAAGTGGTTCATAGCTACATCGCAGGTGGGTTTTGTCGAGGGTTTGTTATTTTTTTTTATTTTAGTGTTATTTATATATGATATGAGATACCAAGCAAGCATGCATCCTCCTAACGATAAGAGACCCTGTAAGGGACAGTAAGAGACGACGCACTGTAAGAGACGCACTGCACAGACTCTGTTTGTGCAGAGCGTCGCTATTTTACGGTCTAGATAAAAAGCCTGGTTTGCAAAAATATGGCAGTGATCGTAATCTCCGACACGGAACATGTTAGAAGCTATGGTAGAGGGTATGGAATCATTCTGGGTAAGTTACACAGCACTATGCCACTTAGAGCTCTTACACACGAACTTCATGTCACCAACAGCTTAAGTAACTGCAGTCGGCGTCAGTCGTCGACACGTCGGCGGCAGTCGTCGACGCGCGGCGGCAGGCGGCCGCCGATAAATGGCAACGCTTGCAGTTTAATGGACACGAGAGCCTTCAGAGGCACAACTCTTAATACGGACCACTACTTGGTTATTAGCCGGTTTAGGGGTCTGTTTAAGAAGTGGAGGCATTGTCGAGTATGTATTTTATTTGAAGTGCTTGAAAGGATTAAGAGTGAAAAATTGCAAGACCCGAGTGTATGAGAGTCAAGTCCAAGACAGGCTGAATAGTGTGTGCCTACCGAACTTAGACGTGGATGACTGTTTTGAAAGATAGCATGGTTGATGTTGCGAAAGAGGTATGTGGGAGTGCAAAGATGCACAAGTCAATGAATGGTGACGCATGGTGGGATGAGGAGGTAAAAGCCTCCGTTGAAAGAAAGAAGAAAGCTTGGCTAGACTATGCAGTCGAATGACAGTATGAAAGATTTGAAGAAAGAAATGTACCGTTGTTGCAAGAATATCACCAAACACTTAGTGAAAGAGAAGCGCGAAAGGGAAAGTACGAAACTAGAAGAGAGGTTTGCTAACAACTTCAAGATGAACACCAAACTCTTTTGGAGTGTGGTGAAGAAGTCTCGAAGTTGTTCGACTGCCTCCAGAATTAATAGAATTGTGTTTAAGAGTGGTGACATTCTTACAAGCACGCATGATGTGTTAAAACGGTGGAGTGAATTTTATGGAGAAATGTATGAATGTGCCCAAGATGCTGCCAATGGGTCCGAGTACTCATATGACTCGGAAATAGCCGAGGCATCTGACGGCATTATGATGGAAGAAATTGAATGGGCTATAAGAAATATTAAATATGGTAAGTAGATATGGAAATATGGTTACAGCTGAGATGATCAAACTTGGTGATCCTGCCGTCCGGGACTCTTTCTGGGTTCTTTGTAACAAGTGTTGGAAGATCGGTAGAGTACCCGAAGACTGGTGACATGCGGTCATCGTGCCCTTGTATAAAGACAAGGGTTCACGCATGGACTGTACAAGTTACAGGGCCATTAGTTTGATCAGTTTAGCATCAAAAGTGTATAGAAAAATAGTTGAAAGGAGGATGCAAGGGATGTCTGATGGAACATTGTGGGAGGCTCAAGGCGGTTTCAGGTCTGGAAGAGGATGTATGGATCAAGTGTTTTCGCTTCACAACATTGTAGAGCAGCATCTGGCTGTTGGTCAGAAGGTTTTCTGCGATTTTGTGAATCTGGAAAAAGCGTTTGATAGGGTTGTACGTAAAGAACTTTGGGACATTTTGCCAGATTATGGGATAGTCGGGTCCCTACTGCGTGCGATGCAGTCAATCTATTTAGACTGTAAAGCATGCGTGCGGGTGGATGGCAATATATCGCCTTGGTTTGATGTTAATATTGGTGTCAAGCAGGGTTGTGTCAGCACGCTTGTTTATCTTATATCTGGACAAATGTCTTCAAAGGTTAAGATTATTGAATATGGAATGCGTATGGGTGACCAAGTGGTGAACTGCCTGTTTTATGCAGATAACGCTATACTTTTAAGGCTCTACACTATCTGAGCTGCAAACACTGGTCACAGTTATGGAAGAAGTTTTTAAAGAAAGGGGCTTACATTTGAATGCGGCGAAAACCAAAATAATGATGTTTGAAAGAGACGTAGCTAGAACGGATGTAAGAGTTTTGGTTGATGATGTAGTGCTGGAACAAGTGAATGAAATTGTATATCTTGGTTGTGCTTTTAGCAGGGATGGAAGGTACACCGCGGATGTAGAGAGGAGAGTGAGTGCAGGGAATAATGTGAATGGAGCGTTGGGTAAGCTTTTCAAAAGCGAGGTTTTGCGTCGAAAAGCTAGACTCGCTTTGCATAATTATGTGCTTATTCCAACGTTATTGTATGGAAGTGAGAGTTGGGTATGTCAGAAAGAGCATGAAAGTAGGAAATGTGGTCGAAATGAGAGCACTACGGAAAATCTGTGGTATAACGCTCGCTGACCGCATTCGTAAAAGTGAGATCCGAGAAAGAGTGGGATTGAAAGAAAGTGTTGGTGTTAAAATGCGAAAGGGCATGCTCCGCTGGTTCGGTCATGTGGAAAGAATGACAGATGAAAGATTGACAAAGCAGATATACAATGCGAATGTGGATCGATGTAGGTACCCGAGGAGGCCAAGGCTCACATTTCACGATAAGATCAATCGGATATTATCCGAGGGTGGTGTCAAGAGTCTCCGAAACCGGCGTGTTTGTATGAAAAGGGTTATGAATGTGAAGGAAGCAAGACAGGTTTGTCAGGATCGTGAGGTCTGGCACTCGATACTCTCTGCCTACCCCGTAAGGGACGTGACGTGAAGATATGTATGTAGATATCCTCTAAGGAATATTGAAATAATCTTACAACCTGAATTAGTGGATTACCACTAGGGGTAATGAGGTCATTAAATTTAGACGATAACAAATACTTTTATTTACTTAACTGTGTTTTTCTTGCCAACATATTTCAAGTAGGAACTTGTTATTTTCAAACTGAAGTATATACTTATTGAGAATAGTAGTATAACATATTCTTTAGAATATTTTTTTTTCATAGAGATTATTTTTCGCATCTTCTTATGTCCTAAGTCAGCGGTCGGTGACCTTTTAGAGGGCCAGGGCCACAAGGCGGACCACACTTATTAACTTAACCCTAGAAGCCAAATATATCAACGTATAATTGGTCATATCCCATAGGAAAAATAAAAATTGGGCGAATAGAAATGTATTCTCTAGGCTGAACGCACACTATATGCCGTATAGTATGAAAGCCCGGTGAAGTTGTAAAAACCGCGAGGTTGGCAACACATTAGTCATTCCAAAAAAAAAGCCGTATAGTATACGGTCAACCGTGGATCGCTTATGTATTTATTTTGACATTTATTTATAACTTATTAACTAAATATTCACGGGCCGCAAGTAAGACGTCGGCGGGACGCAGGTTGCCGACTTCGCGCTTGCGCTGTCCTAAGAGCCATAACTCACCGGGAACCGGGATGCCATTGCGACGTAGCCAGCGACGTCGCCATGGCTAGGTATAGCGTACCTCCGTCGCCAAAGCGTCGCCATTCAGTTGCCAAGTGCGTTAGCTGTCATACATCTCATAACGAACTAGTTGACGACGTCGCTAGCCACGTCGCCATGGCATCTCGCTGAGTTATGTCCCTAAGTGATCAATGATTACTTACTAAATTAATGCTACAATAAATATCGTTAAGAAATTACAAAACAAGCATAAACAAACTTTCGAGCTCTAAAATGTCTCGCTTAATTCTAACAGTGCCGACTCAGAAGTAACGCAACCTTTACATAAAAGAAAAAAAACTATTGGCGCCTTTTATTGCAAATCGGACTTAAAACTTATAAGATGAAAGTTTATTTTATTAATTTACGACTTAATGCTACATCATAAATCATACACACTACATAAATAATATAATTTAAATTCAGTAAAATATCTGCTAAAATAGACTCCAATTACAATGTCATGTCGACTTAGTATACAAAAATAGAGATTTGTTGTGTTTTCTTCTGCGATTTCGTCATCAAATCCTAGCTTGATAACAATGGAATCATTGCGTAAGTATATCTTTTAAATTAAAAGAATTCTTCACAAATGACGGAAAACTCGAATAATTTGTTATTCTCGAAAACTCGAATAACAAACCTTAAAAATTAAAAACGTGTATTTTCGTTTTTTTGCATTCTCCTTTTTTAAATTGGTTAACTGCGTGAAACATTGCGACTTGCAACTGGTTTGAAAATTTATATAATTTAATATTAATAATTTAGAAGTTTTTTAGTTAGGTACTTATATGCATAGATAGAATGACTTATTATTGCATTTTTTGGATCAGTTACAACCATTAAATATTTACCACGATTCGGATAATATTTGGCTGTTTCGTTAATTAAAAAAGTGTTTCCCGGTTGAAACAATGTCAGAAATGAATATTTTACTGACATTATTGCCAACATTTTAATTAGTTTTGGACCTAAAAATATGGTAAGTACAGCAGACTATTGCTGCAGAATAATGTTTGTAAATGTAAACAGATACAAACAACATTAACTCAACAATTATATTATGCATTATAATGACAAAATTACATGTACTAATTAAACTTTAAAAAAGTAAAGAAATTTCAAAAGAAACTATAATAAACAGGAAATAAATGATCACTAGCAAAACAGATCGAGCGTATTTATTTTATATAGAGAAATTCATCCCTTAAAATAATTAAAACGTAGGTTCCTATTAAAATGAATACGATAAAAAGAAATATCTTTAATTTCTTATTGAATTCTTACGCAATAAGAGGACTATGCGTGCAAAATTATAGAATTCAAGTCCCGAAAGTTTCACATGTGTGTTTATTTAAAACTTTTTTTGGAAATACGTACTCTTTTTTTGCTGTCCTTAGTAGGTACTTGCATACGTGTTGACACGAAGCTTCACGCGAATATATCCCAAAATTAAAAAAAAACATGCAAACTTTCTTTTTGTATGAAATGAAATTTTGTATGAAATAAATTTGGGATGAATCCCATTGGGGGTTGAATTTCGGAAAACGTTTAATCACGTTACTCATTACTTTTTTGAACTCAATTTACAGTAATTTTTAAATGTACAAGGAATAAATAGGTTCAAACAAATTTTTGATCATTATTTTATTCCCTGTGGGTTGATTTAAAAAAAAAAGATTTTTAATGGATGTTTACGCCACAAGATTAATCTTAATCTTCTAAACATTAAGTATTGGTCTGTACGTTGATACGTCAGTCATCTTTGCCTTTTATATACATATTTATTTATTGAAATTACATTGCAATCGCATAGTTAAACAAAGCCTTAAACATATTTTGTATATTTTCAAGGTATAGCGAATGTAATAACAGATTTGTAGATCCATTCCTAGGTCGGACAAGAAAAAAAACGGGCCGAAAAATATATCTATATGTATTCCAACCATTCAGCAGTAATGACGTCGTTTGTTAGTGAAAGGAATTGGGCTTCTAATTGTAATCATTCCTTTGTCATAAAAAGTTTATCACAGAGAGAAACGTAAAAATTACACTAACCAAATTGCAGTATAAATTACTGGAACATAATACAGAGCGTGTCAGTCTACTTATAGCCTACGATTAATTACAGAACACCATACCAGTTGCAATTTATTGCAGTTAACGCATCATTAAACAGAACAGTGCGTTAGTTTTGCTTTCAGCGGACCTTTGTTACAGTAAAATTATTTTTAAATTTAAGCAGGTACAGTAACTAAATAAACAACTTTAAAAAGTTAAAGAAACAATACAATACATACATACAATACAATAGTTAAAACTATATCATTATTAACATAAATTTTTGCTGTGTTATTGTCTCTTTTTGCATATTTTTTGTATGTCTTTTACTTGAGTTTGCAGTAATTCGTTTCCACCTGGTCAGAAAGATAAATATTAAATTGAAATAAAAAAAACAAGAATTACTTTGTGCGTTCGCGTATATACCTAAAAATACATATCTTCACACATTGTCCCTTACGGCTTACGGAGAGAGGACGGAGTGTCAAATCTCACGATTACCACCACCCTTAGATTGTACATAAGCGATTTAATCGTAGAATGTTCACCTTGATCTTCCTGGACACCTACATTCTCATCGCATTTGCTTTGTCAATTTTTAAATGTAGCATTCCCTACGCATGGCATTTCTCATTTCAACACCAACACTTTCTGCCAATTCCACTCTTACTCGGATCTCACTGTTATGAATAAATTCAGCAAGAGTTATACTGCAGATTTTCCGTAGCTCTCTCCCCCTACCACTAGCTTCTAAACAACAACGTTGGGATAAGCACATAATTATTCAAAGCGAGTCTAGCACATTGAACTCCGCTTTAAAAGTATAACTTACCCGTATGTATCGCGGTGTATCTTCCATCACTGCAAAAAGCACAACCATGATATGTAACTTCGTTCACTTGTTCCAGCACTATATCATCAATAAAAACTCTTACCTCCGTTCTGGCTACATCGTGGCTACCACATGTAGGTATTTAAATTAAAACTCATAGCATAAGCCTAGTATGAATATTGAAATAAAATGAAATTTATATTTTTACTGTATAATCTCTATTATCAACGAAAATTACTTATTAAAAAAGTAAAAAAGATTAGTAGATCTTAAAGTATGTTTTTATTAGTGTTATATGCTGTAACAGCGTATTTACGTGCTATTATAGCGATAGCAGATCACTCCAGATGACACATTTTAAGTACAGTAAACTGCCAAAACCTAAGTAAAATCATTGAAATATCAAGTCTCAGTATGATATTTTATTTCGAAAATAGATTCCACGATAGTTAAACATACATATCAAATATTTCAACATCGCATTGAAATCTTGTTTTGAGTTACATTTAGTACATCATTTAGTAACACATATCTGTCGGCGACATCATAATCATAATAAGTATCATTAACAGGGATGAAACTTTATGCATTAATTACATATTTTATTGAATCAGGCGTTACTTTGCGGAAATCCATTATAAGAGATGTAAAATAAGCCTTTATTTTGCTAATTCCACGTAAGTAGTGTAACTGTTGTGGCAAATAATCCTCCAAACGACACAGAATGTGACAAGCCTAACTGACGTTCCCACCACCCACCTCTGCGACCAGAATATGAATATAGGAAGAGCTCAGGAAACAATATAAATTGTCACGTTCTTTACATGTGACAACCCTACCTAAAGTTCCCACCTCCCACCTCCGCGACCAGATCACAAATAGAGTCCGAACAAGGGAAACAAAACCACTTATCACGTACTCTCGTGTGTCGTCGTTTGTACGGTACGGTCGAATTCCTAAAGATGCCTCGGTGTAGAGTCAGTTAGGTTTTTTACATTCTGTGTCGTTTGGAGGATTATTTGCCACAACAGTTACACTGCTTACGCGGAATTAGCAAAATAAAGGTTTATTTTACATCTGTACCCCATATCTTTCTCCCGGTTCTGAGCTACCTATTTATCAATTTTCAACTTAATCGGTTTAACTATCACGACTTTCGATTCATCTTTCGAAATAGTTTTTTTTTTTGTTTTTATTGTTTTTAAGGTGTATTCTGATACTCGGGGCAGCGACAAACCCAACGAATCAAAAACCATGAAAATTTGTCCTGAAAAATCTCGAGTTATAAGTGTTGTAACAAACCCGATTTTGTTTTGTATAGATTAACTGTTTCGGTAGCACTTTTGACAAAACTTATAAAAAAGTTTAGGAACTAACTCAAGACTGCTGCTTTTATCCGTCGGTGTGCGTGCATCGTAAAATATCACTCTCTTCATTTTTTTATAGTGGCGCCAAAAGAAGCTTAACTTCAAAAAACATAGAGTCGAGTTGATAACCTCCTCCTTTAATACTCAGTTAAAAAAATACAATTGCTGTGGTACATCTCTGGTAATGTTGTTATGGCGGCATGAGTACGTTTAGTGGTGGTACCAATATAAGTGAGCTGCGTCCTTTCTGAATTTGTACTGAACTACCACCACAATTGGTGTAAACAGGTAATCTTTGTTACTAAATAGCTGTAAGTGTATGAAATAGTCGTCATATTCTGACATCAAAAAGAAAAATCTTTTCTAATCCCAACGAATAACTGACATTAAGTTTCATAAATAAAAAGAAGTCCACGTTCAAGAGAATTCCGAAACGCTGAGAAAATCCGCGTAAGCATGTTACGAAACGATCTTGAGGAGAATCCAGTTTCCTTTATATTCGGAACTACAAATACAAGGAATTTCGGTACAAACACGACTCAAAGCCATTCGTGTGACATCACACGAGTGGACAACCGGCGTCACGTCCGAGTTCTTTAACGAACCGTATTTGCTCCGTTTCGCGTTTGGACGTATTTGATGACGACGGGAAATACGTATGCAACAAACAAGATTAATAGTCGACGCAGATAGGTATTTCCAATTGCTTTCATTAAAAATATTTTTTGAACTTGATAGATAAGAGTAAAATATGACGTCACTTTTAAGTCCGTTTAATATTCCTTTGTCATAAAATATAATATGTTTCTAAAAGGTATTCGCACGCCCCTTTTCCTTCAAGTAATAACCAGAGTTAACCAGATGTTATTATTTTTTATTTTTATGGTTTAGCCAACCGGTTTCGCTATACAAGCATCACCAGGGCTATATAACAACCCAAGCCCTTGTTATTATATAGCCCTTATTGTTAGCCTTGTTATATAGCCCTGATGATTCTTGTCTAGCGAAACCGGTTGGCTAAACCATAGAAATAAAAATAATAAAATATATTGTGGAAAGTACAAGTGTTTCTAAATAAAATGCATCAAGAATGGAATTCCACCAAGCACCGACGATAAGAAGTATAGAATAACCAGAGTTATCAGCAAGACACCTTCTACTTACCGAAGACACTAAGGTCCACAATTTGACAGGTGGCAAACATGTCGTCAACGAGGCACACATCAAATTCCAGGCCACTGTGTTAGTATTAGAAAATTGGAAAAAAAACTGTTTCCCCGTTTATGTATTTATTAAACCCGCCCTTCCATGTTTTTGCCATGGGAATGGGCGATATTTCTACCTATTTTACATCAGATACAATAGGTGACTCTAAAGTATACTTTAATACATGACACCTATTTTGAACCCTCAACGGAAAAAGAGGAGAAATAATTTTAACGCGTCTATGTGTCTGAGGCATTGTAACTTTTG
The DNA here is from genome assembly GCA_002245475.1 of Calephelis virginiensis. Classification (NCBI taxonomy): domain Eukaryota; kingdom Metazoa; phylum Arthropoda; class Insecta; order Lepidoptera; family Riodinidae; genus Calephelis; species Calephelis virginiensis. The sequence continues at coordinate 295,022 of NJDC01000247.1, read as the reverse complement.
AAAGGACCAACCAATTTTGATGATTTTTTTCAGTTTGAAATCTAACGTGACCAAACTGAATCTTACCTACTTAACATAAAAAAATTGTCAGGAATTATTAAAAAAAACTTTCCTATTTATTTTAGAATTATTCTCAATGATTATTATTTTAGGATTTTATTCAACTTAACCACATTTTTCAGATTCACCATTAAATTATCTCTGGCGTCAAAGCCTCAAATATTAAAAAATATATCTTCATGACGATATCCCTTAAAAAGAAGGCTAATTTACGCTAATTTTCACAGTGTGATAAGTGGCAAGCATACCGAACCCGGGACATCAAGAAGTCACGTTCAACGCAGGACCGCTTGACCACAGAAGCGATAAGGCTTATTTAAAGGTTCAACATCCAAATATTAAAGTGCTATTTGTACTAGAAGTGTCCAATGCATAAACTTTAAGTATACTGTAAGAGAAGATCATTTTGTTGTGTGTTTTTATGTCATTATTAATTGATCGACACTGAACCCTAGACGTATTGTAAAACATTTATTGGTGTAATTGACAAACATCAAAACCACTGTCTATTTCATATTCATCTATAATTTACTAAGTTTCAAGTTGTATATTGAAATATTTGGATTGCGCCTGATTCATATAATCCGCTTTCAACTGAAGGACAAGTTGACAAATTTCACTGGACAAGTTTATATGTCTGGCCAGCAATAGCCGACTACGTCGAGTCATCTCGACTAAAGTGATAGTGCCTAAATTTAGTATGTTCGTAAGTGCAGTGTCATTCAAACTAATATCAGGGATTGTGTTTGATAGGTTTAGAACATTGCGCTTCAGCAAAACAATCCAAATTGGTACCGATTTCAAAGCTATTTGAATAAATCTAGATATCAAAGTTTTTACTTAGTTTTTTTAATGTAAATAGAAACGAAGGCAAACGAGCAAGTGGTTTACCATATAGGAAATCATTACCGTGATCTGCGTAATACATATATCACGTTTGCATTGCCAGGCTTCCAGGAATGACAACGCTCTTATACTGGGTATTCTTAATTGTATCCATTTTGAAATACTACCCTTCGTAACTGGTCACATAAAAGTCTTGTACAATCTAAGAAATGTCTTCAATGTTTAAAACTCAGTGGCGAGGATTGATATAAAACATTTCCTTAAAACATTTTCCTTTGATATATTCAGTAGAAAATACTAAGTGAAGTGAAGAGAAACTCCCAGTATCTCTACGTGACTTCAAAGGAAGGCGATAATTCCAGCAGTTTCACGTTAAATACGGTAAAAGGGAAGACGCTGGTCATGAGGTTTCCAATCTATAGATGAGGATTCATCCAATTCTCCATATGGTGCTGATTTTGGATTTTGTAAAGTTAAAAATTTGAAACACTGTTTAGCCCTTTCTTAAAAATGACGATTAAGCTGAACATCACTCCAATATAATGCAGCCAATCTAATACTGGTAGCGACAACTAACAAAACTAATATAATTTAATGAAAATAAAATTTTCTAATATTTTCATTTTGTAATACGAGTATACGTATGTAATACGAGTATAACCAAGGCAGGTTATAGTCGGAAATTGAACGTATTCAATCCAATCCCCTATAGTATCCAATACCACATACTATCTGTCTCGGCAAACTTCGTTCCACTATTTCTCTGTGTACGGGAAAACCTAAAATGTTGTTGTTCCTAGTTTTCCATTTTTCTTGTAACCCTTTCCGGAACTTCTACAAATTATATAAAACCAAACTAAGTCAAATTAGTCTAGCTGTTTTCAAGTTTTAGCTAATCTAACGAACAGCCATTGATTTTCATATACAGGGTTACATCTAAAGCATCAGTAAAATTTTTAAAAACGGCTCAGAATCGATAACTTTTTCCATCCATGAAAAAATTAAAACAAAAATAAATTTGACGCAAAATTTAAGACGCATGATTATAACGTAAACAAAGCTTGAAACTGGTTCCCACTAACCGACCGTAGCCGGATTCGAAAGCAGGAGGCGTCATGACTCGTACTGGGTACAACATAGCGTGACAACATATGAAGCATATTTACGGACTGTTTTAAATGAATGTTTACACAAGTAAATATTATGATTTGGTAATGAAATGTAAAATGCATTACCAGTTAAGCCTATACCCCCTTATATTAAAATTTGACGGGTCCATTTTAAGTTACCAAGTATAACATAAACCTATACTTGTGAGTACAATCTGATAAACTCAACTTTGGCAAAATCTGTAGCCCCTTGATATTATATCTATTTTAGTAATTTTACTACAGCAACTGGTGAAAAATATTCTGCTATTTTTCTAAAAACAGTCTCCGCTAGTTACAAAACTTAGAAGGCAAAATACCCCAAAAATTGCAATTGATTGCATACGTTTGCGCAACGCAAGGTAAAAAAATATCCACTTGGACGTGTCTTAATGCACTAGAATTATTACCAGTCTACCATTTTATTCGAACAACACAAACACACACACACACACATATTTTCATATCAAGTTTCTGACGAGGTAGGCAGAGAGTATTGAAAGATATCACAATCTTTGCATACCTGCTTAGCTTCTTCTATAATCATTACTCTTTTTATACAAACAAGCAGGTTTTGGGGACTTTTGATACCACCCTCGGCTAAAACTTGAGGGCTTTGATCGTAAAATATCAACCTTGGTCCAAATCCATGTTCATGTTATATCCTTTCCTTTATCTGTAATTTTTTCCACATGGCCGAACCAACGGAGCATTCTTGTTTTAACACCAACACTTTCTTTCAATCCTACTCTTTCCCAGATCTTACTTTTGTGAATGTCGTCAACGGGCGTTACGCTACGGATATTTTGTAGCGTACCTACTCACTCATTTAGGCTTCATTTATCGTACTTCCATGCATTTTCTGACACGCCCAACTCTCACGTCTATTCTACAACGTTTGATAAACCCAGACATATCTCGCTTCCTGAATTAAAAACATCTTTGTTAAATAGCTTACCGCAATTCACCATTCACACTATTCCCTGTAGCCAACCTTCTTTCTATATCCGCGTTGTACTGCAAATTCCTGCTAAAAGCATTACCAAGATGCTTATTTTATTTACTTATTTCAGCTCTATATCTTCGACTTAACGCCTTACGCACCTTCCGGCTACGGTTTTTCCATATACAAATGCTTTGGTTTTCTTCGCAAATTTAACTAATGTAATGTGTAGTGACTTTGAACTAATTAAAATAACTAGTGGTCGCCCGTTGGTCGAAATTCGACCGTAGTAAATTTAATATCTTGATAAGAACGCCGTCTTCATTTCTCAAGACCAACTGTTTTGTTTTCAAACTGTATGGTGCGCCATCTGTGATTTTTTATCGTTATCATCAATATAATATTCATTTGTGTGTGTCAAATGCATGGTAGTGTGGGTCATATTTTATTTATTGATTTAATGTACTTTATAAGCATTATTATTGAAAAATATTAGCGTTCTGCACTTCTCCTACACATAAACTATAAGTGTGTCAAATTTTATGCTCTTGCGTCCCCGCAATTTTCGTCAAAAGGGATCCAAAGTTTTGGCATCACGTATTAATATATAGATAAATGGCAAAATACCGCGACTTTCCAACAAGAAATACTTATTTAACAAAACAGTTTCAGAAGTTTAAATATGATTCATGAAATGGAACGTAAAACAGGAATAAACTTAATCTACTTTAAATTGGAAACGGGAAAGTCACAACAGATAAAAGTTACGGTCTCCTAAAACACGGCAATTAAAACTTGTACAGTATAGTATCAGATTAGCAAAAACTAAAGCAAAATCGACAGCTAGATGAATTGTAAAAGTTTTAATTGCTTTTAACGGGGAATTTGGGGATAGTGTCAAGCTGGAGCAAGAGTTATGACTGGAAAAAATAATTTTCATTCCCTTCTGGATTTTGTTTAACACGTTGTTTTTGTAGAATTAGGTACTAAATGTCAAGTTAATGTAATGTTTGATTAGTAATAAGTAAGTATTGGCTCACAAACCCACAGTAGATCAAAAAAAAATATGGAAATGCCTGTAATAATATAGATGTAAAAGTAAGTATAAAAAGTAGAAAATCTGTATGTAGTCCTGTTCAACACACATCTATATTTTGTATACGAGCAAGTCTACATTTAAAGTATGAGTCATTATACCTACTCTCTGTAACTATTAAAAAAAAGTGTGTGTACTCATGTACGCACGTAAGAAGTTATACTTCTTTCGCTGTTAGTTCGCAGCTAACTTTAGGGTGTTGCTTTTTTCTGTCGGTAGCAACTAACTTCAGACTGTCATATTTATCTGTCGATGTGCGCGCGCTCGTAAAAATTCACTCTCATTATTTTTCCCAATCGCGCCAAAAGAAGTATAACTTCAAAATGGACAACAGCAGTTTAATAACTGTGAAATGTTTAAATATATGTGTTTCTTTAACTTTACCAAATGAATACAAACACATCAATTACTATACCAAATTAAATACAATTTAGTACAAATATTTAAAGCATTAATTAATTATAGTTCTGTACCTACACTACACAATTTCATTACATAATATCTCAACAACAAAGTTGCCACTTAAAAATCGACGCACAGTTGACGTATCCCTTACCGCATCCTCCCGTCCTATCTCCCAGATAGACAGATCGCGGCGTTTCGATGACTGGATTCCTACTTAAGCTTTATACATATGTTACTGAACTTCTCCTAAACGACTGGAGCAATTTTAACGATTTGTTTTGTATGTTCAAGGGGATTCGTGAATGGTTTAGATTCACTTTACTTAATTTTCTATTTGTAAGTAGTCGTTGATAAAATGTTTTACACTGGATCCGGCAGACTGCGCTACTATCAGAGCATCAAATATGAATTAGCTATTAATGTCAAGCAATACCAAGTTTGTTGGGTTGGTTAGTTTGTCTTTTTTTTATGACATTGGAAGGCAAACAAGCGGATGGATTTTCTGATGGTATGAAATTCTTGCCGCCTAGAGACACCAAAGCTGGTAATGGTGCGTTGCCAACCTGATGCCGGGATGTTAGGCCTTGAGCAATAGTAAGTTTACCGGCTACCTTACCCTATGAACCGGAACACGTCATGACGTTATTTTTAATAACTAAAAACCCTTTAGTCAAATTATATAATATACTTATGCTTTTTATATATATAATATACTGATTTATCCCTAGAATAAGAACATTATATTATGCTTATTTTATTATACATACATACATGATTCGACCATTGTTTTGGCCGCCGTCGATACGAGATGCGAATTCAAGTAACCTTATTTAATGCACCCCTCCAGTAAACTGGTCGCGACGTCGCCACGGACTTACATTCTGGAGTTATGTTGCCAGCCAGGTCCTTAAAACCGGCCTCATCAATATGATATGGTATACCATATATTATATGGTAGAACATGTTGATATACCTAAAGATTTTTGGTATATCGTATTAACACAATTATTCCGCCCATGAATTTATTTTATTTCGTTGCCCAAAAAAATAGACTCCTGTTTAACTAAGCACTGTCTAAAATTGACATCCAACCAATTACATTCTGCTCATAGAAGTCCTGGCATCATTTTATATAAAGTATCAAATTTTAGACAGTTTATTCAAACAAGTAATAAACAAATTTTTTAATAAAACTGTTTAGTGTTTCTTTTTTTTACACATATTAATTTAATAACACAGGTTCTATAATCACAGATGTATTATATACAATATAAATATAGAAAAATGTACTATATAGTTCATCTTTAGAGGAGTTAGCTAATCTGATACCTTTGACATCATAAAGTTATTCAACGTGTTCGAGGAACCATGGAATTGCTTGCAGACTGTTCAAAACTGCAATACGATGTTAACGTACCGTGTCTAGCATGTTGATGAGCTTCACAGCTTAAGACGCTTCCGGTTTTCTAATGTATTTTATGACATTATAGAATATACGCCATAACATTGGTGCTTAGAATTGTCATGTTCTACTTAACAATATAAAAAATGTGATAAAATTAACCTAGTCTAGCAACAAGCTATTTTCTTTTCTTCGGCCTGAATATTTTTTAGCAAAAGTTAATTTACAACAAACAAAACATATTTGGTTTTTATTAAAACTAGTACTTTAAGAAAAAAACAGACTCAACTCTCAAGGCTGTTATTTGAACCTCAAGAAAATCAGAGAATTGATATGTTCAACGAAGGAGGTCAAAGTCAAAAGAGGTTTTTGTGCATGCCATCTTATAAGAACTGATAGTACCTATTTTGTATTTGGATTTATAAGGTACACCAATCATTTTAATAAAGAAGAAAATTTTAATGGACTTGGTTTTGTTGTATTTTGATTTCTTATTATTTCTATAAATTTTAAAGAAAGAAAAAATTTCGCCCTAGACAGGATTTGAACCTGTAACCTTTCGTCTCAAGCCGACGAATGCTCTAACCAATTGAGCTACTGAGGATTCAAGAAATGCGAGAAACGAAAGTTATGGCCATTCTAAAATGTGATTGCTTTTTTCTTGCTTAATATCGTTAAAAAAACGTATTTTAAACTTAAAAAGAGACCTCCCAGGATATTGAAAAAACCAAGGCTTGGCACCGGTACGAAAAGTACTGGTTCTGTACCGATATTCAGTGGTTCTTGCCATTTCGATACCTTTTTTTTTTGTCTCACAGGGGAAAAAGACATTTACGTCCGACCGGGCCGCGCTTCGGCCCGAGTGTGGGACTCGCTAGGGCCCGGGCCCTCCTGCCCCGGCGCCGCCGTCAAGAAGCGTTGGCGGCACCTTCCTACTGGGGCAGTCCTACCCACCAAAATACCCCTGCGGAGTCTGCATCCACTGTGCCTGTGGTGGCGAGAAGGCGGGTGCGCTTGCGCAATCTGGGGTACCGGTTCCAAATAGGCACCGGTACTTCGTAAGACGGTACAGACTCGATATCGGTATCTTACAAGTACCGGTTCTAATACTGATAAAAACCGGTATCCAATTTAAGTACCTGTTAAATAAACTGTTTTATCCCGTTTTAGGTATCGGTATTGAAACGTAATATATTTTCTTGTATCGGTATTATTGAACCAGTACCGGTATAAAACACATAAACCAGTAGTACCAGTATTAACTCTGGAACTCGTACAAACAGTACAGGTAATGCCTTGGATTCGATATTGCTACCGGTTCCTCAAAATACCGGTACTTCAAGGCCTGAAAAAAAAATACATTTCAATCGAAAATTATTTATACTCCAAGCTATGTCCACTTTGATGAAATCGCTGGATTAACATTAAGTTCAAACAAAACACTAACAAACAGAAATAACGAACTAGCAATTCAAATTAAATAAAAGCTTCTACAATCAATACTTACTAAATTTTCGTACGAATTCTCTTTTATTTTGGTGTTACCTACTGTTACCAAAGAATTAAGTCTTATTGTGCACTGAAATAAATGGGGGTATAATTTACGTTATCAAATATTCACATCTATTATCATTTAATAAAAAAAACAATACAACTGCGCATATTTCAGGTAATTAAAAGCATATTAAAGATGTGAAGTAGTTGATGATGATAACGGTATGTAAAAGATAAACTTAAACGTAAGGTTTTCAAATATCTTCGTCCAATGTGTCTTTGATGAAAGGTCTTTGATAACTTCATTCAAGTTACCGTTAACATTGCAATATGATCAAAGATTTTTCAGCCTCATAAACATCAAAATTTTGACATTTTAGTAAAACAATCAGTGTAACCAATTTTTATATGGAGAAATTGTTAACTATTGTTTCCTAATGTGCAAAGGTGCAAAAACAGTGGTAGCTGGTAGGTAAGTCTTGGCTAATAAATGATCTGAAGGTTTCTGACTCTGATCGAAATTATTAAAAACCAGTTGAAGGGAGGCGTAGTAACATCAAGAAAAAATGTTGTCATTTATTCGTAATTGTTAAATTACCTATAAGTATTGAGTAACATTGGTGACATTTTGCAAAATTTTGTTCAGTTCATAAAAAAGTAATGTATCGTGTTGCCCCTAAATCTCACTGAAGGAACATATGTTAGTAGGCCACGGCATTTTTATTTAAGAAAGAACCTGAGATGACTTTCTGTAATGACTTACAATAAAAACAAATTAGAAGCCTACAAAAAACTCACCGACACTAAATCCGTATATCTATATATAACATTTATCGTTAATATCGTATAACATATTGGTATCTTACTATAACAGTTAAGGCACCATTTTTTTTAACATTTCAAATTTGATAGAAATACCGACCATATTATTCTAACAATGTTACCGGTATTTGAATTTTAATTATGCTTATACACGTCAATCTTTTAATATTCAAGACTTCAACACAATCACTTAGACTTCATTATATTTTTAATTATCAAAATGGAACATTTACTTCAAAAGATATTACGAAATGAAAAAATTCTGTGTGAGCGAAATACACTAGAAAATTGGCCGCCACGTATATTCATTAAATTATTTTAGTGGCTGACCCAGAAATCGAACCAGGGATCTACTCAACTTCCTCTACATTCATTAATCTTTTCACCCGCCGTTTCCCGCCGTCGGGACCTCAAAAAATCGTGAAATTACAACCTAGGTCACCTCAGATACCTACAAAATCTTATCTTTCTGACGTTTGCTCACTTATTGAAAACAAAAAATACATCTACCTGTGCAAAGTATGGACGGGCCGCCGGGTTAATATAATAAATAATTAAATATCCCATGAATAAACGACAGAAAATTATCTAACCTCAAAGTAAGCAAAGTAAAGGCTGACACCAAACGACACCAATACATGGAAATTATTAAATAGGTGGTATCATAAATTTTATTAGCACCCAGACAGAGACAAAAGAATCCAAAACTTTCACAAGACACTATTTCAATATTCGGTAGATTTTATTTAAAAGGGAGTATATTTGAACATTGTTTGCATTGAATAAGTTCTAAAATACTTTCACAGATTTGCACAATTGCCATTAGAATCCTACATTAACTGTGAAAAACATGGAGTACAATATTAGTAGGAAAAATTAGAAATGTGTCTACCTGTAAGCTAGTTATGCACAAAAAAAACCTCGATACGGATAATTATATAAATATGTCATATCGCATAGGCCATAGGCAAATAATATCTCGGGATCTATATTTCTCCTAAGCCGTATTGTATAATATCAGCATCATCATTATCATCATCAGCTGGAGGACGTCTAGTGCTGGACATAGGCCTTCCCCAAAGAGCGCTATAACTCACAGTCACCAGCCGTTTGTATCCTGCGATTTCCCGTGGCTTTGAACAGAGCATCAGTCCACCGGGTGGGAGGTCGTCCAACACTACGTTCTCCGGTGCGGGGCCGCCAATTGAAAACCTTTCTTCCCCAGTGGTTGTCGGTTCTGCGAGAAATGTGGCCTGCCCATTGCTACTTTAGCTTGCTGACTCTCTGAACTATGTCGGTTACTCTCGTTCTCTTGCGGATCACCGAATTACGGATCATATCTCGCAGAGAAACACCGAGCATAGCTCTCTCCACGCTGAGTGACTCAGAGATTATTTAACAGGCCCACATTTAACGGCCTAGTCCCAGTTCCATATCTCATAACCGGTAACACACCCTGGTCGACGACTTTCGACTTTAGGCTCTGCGGCAATATATGTTTTGCCAATCAAAAAAAACCAAACTAATTTCCGTATAACTGAACCAATGGAGCACGAACCACGGACTATAAAGAGGAGTATATCAATTCCATTGCATCTTTATTTTTGTTTATTTGTTTTGCGATTTCTCAACTGAAACGAAGAAAAATCTTGCCTTTTTTTCGAAGATAGGTCATGATTACGTTGTAGTCTCATAAAACTGTTATCAATATTTTCTTTTAATCTGTGAGTTATACTTGGTAATGTATAAATTTTACATGAACCTCGACGAACATACATACGACAAAAATTGATACATAGTATAGTACAAACATCCGTTGTTCAAAAATTTCAATAATGAAATTGGAGTCGGTTTTCTGCAGTTTTAGGCGAACATCATATTGAACCGGACTCCGGTGTGTGACACGCATTTTAACTTTAAAATATCGCTGCATGGAAATGCGGCGGTTTCGAGACAAATCGAGATTTATTAATTGAAAATTAAAATCCGCATCACTAACACCGTAACGTGTTATCCGTCCATTGCGATTAAATTATTAAACTATTGCTTTCACTGCTTTTCACTCTCGCACTCTCTCTCGCCCTGGTCTATTTCGAATCCGATAAACTAGCGTAACATCCTAGATTTTTTGCAGCAATCTTATTTTGATCAAATTTATACCTTAATTTTTTTTTTCAAAAATACCCAATACTGGCTTACATAAATAACATTGGAAGGAGCACGGAATCATACAAAGCGAGTCTAGCGTTCTGACTCAAACTTCACATTGAAGTAACTTAGAATTTTAAACTTAAATCGTCGCGAATTAATAACATTTTTAATTTAATAATTTTTAAATATCGACAAATAAAATAAAAAGAGATCGTGAGTATCCCGTATAAATAATTAAAAATGTTATTGAAGTAACTTACCTAGCGCTACATTTGCTATATTGCCTAAAAACGCTTTCTACATATTCGGTGTGCATTTCATTCCTTCCATTAATTCCGTCAATGATCATCATCATCTTCAATGTCATCTACTAAAAGTCTTAAGTCCTTTCTAGATATATCAATTTCGAATACAATTACTTTCGTTCTGTTTCAAAATTTTATAAAACACGATTGATAACAATATTTAAAATAACCATACAATTATAAGACAAAACCCTGACGCTAGTTGAAGTTGTGAACAATATCACAAATAATTTTCTCACGAACATTTAATAAAGTATCATTTCAAGAAGCGTATTTCCAAACTTTAGCAAGTGAAATAAGCTCGAACCAAGCTCGAAATTCCCCCAACAGTCACACATAATGCTCGGGGCTCGTAAACAAAAGATAAAACAGTTGTACCCAGTATTCTTGAAGCACTCGACTGTATACAAATTTAATTTTATGCATTTATAAAACGTTTTGTCATAAGAACTTTGGATGCCTGATGCTCGTTTGAGAATTTCTGTAGAAGTTTCGCAATTTGGTAGGTACTATTTCGTTAATTAGTATAATCAAGTGTTTTATAGGCGACTAGTTTTGGATATATTAACTTGAGGTTTCAGGTTGGAAAATTATAACTACAATTTTATAACTTAACGATTACTTCCACGTGAATTCATTGTCTACCATTAAATTCATGACAAACGTATACTGACGTCATTGTATAACTGTGAAATTAGAAAGATTTTGAGTAGTGTCAAATTGTTGGTGACAAATTAAACCTAAATGCACGCACACATGTCTCTCTGTCGCAATTGTCTGATAATAAATTCGCGACTAACACTAAGATTTTCTTAAAGGCAGTAACTGATGCTTAATATGTGATACAGAATAAGAAATTCAAGTTAGTTTTTAGGCATATATTGCTATCATAGATTTAGAATTACATCCTAAATCTATGATTCCTATATAATATATTGTTACTTTGGTGTTGCATCGAGAAAGGTTGTTTGTGTTACAAATTTGAGGTTTTTAGTAATTTGAATGCATTTCCAAATTTACAAGTAGAAAAAAGTATACGATAGATAAGACTATGTTAGATTACTGTGAACGTGATCTTTATATGAACGTTTTAGGCTTAAGTAACTCCACATATCTACAAGTTAGAAAAATTTAAAGTTCTGTACTAAAAATAAAAGTATTATAATATGGACTATTCTTTTAACTTCTTTTTTCAGAAATGAGTATATTTACCACATCATTAGCAAATAAACAATCGTTGAAATCTTTCTTAATGTGTTCACTTAAATACATACATATCTTTATGTCAAGTCCCTTTTCCCTACTTTCTACATGACTGAACCAGAGGAGCGTGCTTTTTCGCATTTATAACCAACACTTTCTTTCAATCCCACTTTTTTTTCGGATCTCACTGTTACGAATGAAGTCAGCGAGCGTTATACCATCGATTTTCGGTAGCGCTCTCATTTCGACGAGCTCATTTTCAAATCTGTATTTTGTTTAAAATGTTAATTTGATACCATCTACTTTAATTTATAACATCGACTATTTTTCTTGAATTATAACAAGACTGATTTCATTTTTAATTATAATTTTTATTCTATACTACGAGTATGTGAATATTTTGAAGTGCTTTTAGTTGCTGTACATACGTACGTACGTAACTGTGCGTACTATGTTAAAATACTAACATTAAAAATGTATTTTAATAATACTTACTTTGAATACAAATATTATATTACGTTCTTGTTAATTTTTTTTTCTTGTCTCACAAACCGAGTTTTCTCATAAATAAGTGATTGCGTCCGAGACGTGTCGGTCAGTAACGAGGACGTCTTAGTGCGTCCCCACACAAAGCCCGATAACAAGCTGAATAGAAATCTGTGCCATGAATGACGCCGACTTTCTTAGTGCACTCATTTCACATTTTCTTTTGAACAAAAAAAACATGCATTCTCTTTTAATTATGAGTAAATAAATAAATGTTTTAAGTATTTACAAAGTACATAAAATCGTTAGTTCCTTTGTCACAAACACCGTGACTAAAAGTGTGGGGCAGAGTTTCATGTCCTTTTTGAAACGGTGATCCAACACATCAGTGCCTGCCACTGTCGTATTAGTTGAGTAGTTTAGAAAACTGTCACCCAGGTCAATCCCCCTGGCTACGACCAGTGTGTCGTCCGCATAGCACGCTACCCGAAGGTTGTTGGGCAGCGCGCCGCGGAGGACCCAGTCGTAGCTGAAGTTTAGAAAACCTACTTGCATAAAAAATGTCACGTTGGCAGCCGTACTATAATTACCAACACTATATGAGTACATCAGAAAGACCGTTTGCTTTTTCTTTTCTAATCTCAAAAATCATCAACATAGATAATATAGACAACTATATATTTTTAACACTTAAATAAATATAAAAAAAGTGGTTCATACTTGTTATAGTGCTTCGTCTATATTTAATTTTTGTGCGCCTAAATTATACACACACGCACGAACACACATACACACGCACGCACTCACTCACTCACACAAATCTTGTTCAAACCAAAACATAGAGATAGACGGACTTTTATAAATAAAGTATCTTCACGCCCATATCCCCGAAGAGGTAGGCAGAGGTACAGCCAAGGCACCCACGACTAGCCGAAGACACTAAGTCCCACAATGTGATAGGTGGCAAGCCTATCGCCAACCGGGCACATTTCCAATCCCGACCAACATTTTATTATTAGAAAATTGGAAAAATCCAACTTTCTTTGTGTTGGCCGACCCGGGACTCGAACCTGGGACCTCATGCAGTCAAGTCCAACACCCGGACCGCTAGACCACAGAGGCGACTTTAATAATAACTATTTAATTAAAGGCTTGTAAGCTCGCCGTAAATTATTATCGCCAAGAAAGCTCTGAAAAAATTTTTTGCGACTTATTTGATTTGATATTTTTCGTTACGTATATTATGGATGAACTGCATAAAAAATTTATAAATTCTGGTAAATCTGTTATTACAATATATAAATAGTCTATATAACTGTAAGGTTCCTCTAATCCTGTAATCTGTTTATCAGCTTTTGCATGAAAAAGTAACAAGCATCTGCAAACCCTTGTCAAAAACATTCGCATTTGCAATATTAGTAAGGCATTAGTAGAAATAAGTAAATAATAAATATCCCTGGACAAGTCAATTAAATTGAATCTAACCTTAAATTAATCAAATTATGCTTGTGTTACCCATCGTTACGGACGGTTACTCAACGGTTCTAATACACAGAAATACTTAAATAGATACCAGAATAAATTCAATAAACACCCAGACACGGAAATGCGGACATTTTAATGCCTGCCACCGTCGGAAATCGAACGCAAGCCTCGCGGTTGGTCGATGTAGTTAGCTAGCTAGCCACTCGATTAACAAGGCGCTCGAATAAGAAAGGCTTTGCATATTTTTAGATTGCCTATAATGGCTCAAGGCAAAGGTACTTTGCGTCCATCTTGAAGTTTCGCCTTAATGTGCTAGGAATTTTGATAAATTTTGTAAATGTAGTTAACACATAGACTAAACAATATCAAAAGCTAAGTATTAAAATCTCTGAAGTCAACGTAATTGACTTGGTGTATAAAAAAACAAGTAAAGTTTGGAAACAAGACTGTAGCTCTATTTTAACAAAACGATAATTTTGTAAGATATTTTTTGATTTCATAACATAGGTCAGTAAAAAATTTAAAATGCACTTTCGTCAAAAAATATCGTAGATCAGCTGCGCACTGACAGCAAAGCAAGAAACAGTGGGAACTTTTTCGTTTTGGTAAAATGTAACTACAAATTTTGCAAATAATTCTTAAAATAATCGTAAAATTGACGTCACAAGATGTAAGTAAAAACTGAGTTCAGTTGTTCCTGTGTCTATAAATTCATCATTATAAAGTATCATACTTCACACCAAATTTTCATATCTAAAAGCATGCGTTAGCTTTTAACTAAATATGAACAAACAGTAATATGCTCTGTCAAAGAATTGATATTGCTCTACATTAGAGTATAAAAACCTAAATCTAAACTTGGGTTTTTATTCCTACATTATTAATTCTTTACGTTTCAAGACGGACTCAAAAACCTAATATAAACTTACTTTTCGATCATTACGAATGATATTACAAGGTGTGACGTAACTTTCAATAGCTATTGGGGCAGATACGACAAGCGAGTCGACGAACGAGCTGAGAAGTTGCCAAAAGTTATAATTCAATCTTGTTCTTCATAAGACTTTCAGAAGAATTGCTTTATGAGAAATTACTTGAACATTACGGGGCCAACTCTGTTAAGTATATTAGTTTGGTATGCCTACGGTAAATCAAAAGAGACACAACTGGGTTGAAGTTTGAGTTATTTTTTCTGAATTATTTATATGAACATTTATTTGTTTACTTTACATTGAAACTGGACCCCATCGTCATCATTATCCTTCTAGCAACAATCTTGTTTGTTTGTGAGACCAGCTTATCCACTCTTCTTACACTGTTCCGCTCGGTTTTTGGCATCATTTAAATAAGTGTGTTGGTAAAAGTATATTGTTTTCACAATATTCAGGTAGAATTTCTTTAAAAAAGCGGGTTTTTGCGATAATACATCAGTTTCCGACTTTTCACAGCATATGTTCGTAACACTTTACGTTGCATTTTTACAACTTATTTGCTGTAATATTTAGCGGCTTAACAAATTGAACCTAACGCAAAAGTAAGCAAGTTAATTACTTATGTTACTGATTTTAATCTACTCTACTAATACACATATCACTTAAATACGCTGCAGATGTATGGCAGGAGTAGTTCAGAAATAATGAAATAATTGTTGCAAAACTTACCTCAGTCAAGGTTGCAAATAGGTGGTTTGAATATATCAGTGTCCCCCCCCTCCCGAAATTCAAATTCCGATAATAGTACGTTGTTTGTTAGTTCTTATAAGACTTTCACTTAAGAAATTCATTTAAATAATTTCATTTAAGTTAGGTTAGGTTTAGGTTCTGAGCTATTGTGAGTTAAGTTACGAATAGTCAAACACTGCACAAGTCCGAATTGAGACCCTACTCAATTTTCACCCATTTTTGTTATGACCTACGGTTCGAAATGATTTGCAGCCGCTCACGTCTGGTGAACTAACTTTAAAGAATTAAGTAAAATATGACTGTAAAAATTTGTGTCCAAGAAAAATCCTTGTCTGTGGAACCTTAGGTAGTGCCTTTATTTAAATCGGGTAACACTTCTGACCCAATAAATTTTCGACCTATTTCAATATTGCCTACACTTAGTAAAATATTTGAAAAATTAATACTTAATCAGATGTTAAATCACTTCAGTGTTAACAAATTGTTACATAATAAACAGTTTGGATTTACCAAAGTTTGCTCAACCGTTGATGCAGGGGTGGAATTATTAAAAAACGTATTTGAAGCCTGGGAGAACTCGCATGATGCATTAGGTGTATTCTGTGATCTCTCTAAGGCTTTCGACTGTGTTCATCATGATATTTTGATCAAAAAATTACGCTATTACGGAATTAAGAACAAAGCTTTTGATGTCATGATCTCATACTTGAACAATAGAGTTCAGAGGGTCAAAATAAATGATAAAACTTCTTCGGGATCTGCGGTTACGATTGGCGTACCACAGGGCTCTATTCTTGGTCAATTTCTGTTTCTTGTATATATAAATGACTTACCTTATTACATAAGGGATACCCACGATATTGTTTTGTTTGCGGATGACACTTCACTTATATTTAAAGTGAAAAGGCAATTAGGTAAGTATGACGAAGTGAACAATGGGATATCTAAAGTTGTACATTGGTTCACAGTTAACAACCTTCTTTTAAATGGTAATAGGACTAAATGTATTAGATTTTCAATGCCCAATGTTAGGCTAGTAGATTCCAATGTACAACTAAATGGATCTAAACTGGATCTGGTTGAATTCACTGTCTTTTTAGGCATCACAATAGATAATAAATTACAATGGGGCCCTCATATTGAGAAACTGGCAAATAGGCTTAGTTCAGCAGCATTTGCAGTAAAAAAAAATAGAACATTAACAGATGTTGAAACGGCCCGAATAGTATATTTTAGCTATTTTCATAGTTTAATGTCTTATGGGATACTTCTTTGGGGAAATTCTGCACATATAAATACCATATTTGTATTACAGAAAAGAGCTATGTGAGCTATTTATAATCTTAATGTAAGGGATTCCCTGTGTAAAAAATTCAAAGAAATAAATATTTTAACTTTTAGTTCTCAATACATTTATGAGAATTTAATGTATGGTATAAAAAATCTATGTATGTTTACAAAAAAATGTGATATTCACAATGTAAATACGAGGGATGAAAATAATCTAGCCGTATACAAAACTCGTCTCCATAAAATTAGTAAATCCTTTTTGGGTCAATGTGTATGTTTCTACAATAAGTTGCCCATTGGTATTAGAGATCTACCTTTAACAAAGTTTAAAAAATGTTTAAGAGCAAAACTATGTGAAAAAGGCTATTATACGGTCTCATAGTATTTGGAAGATGAACATGCTTGGGGATAGAGGTTTCAATCTCCCACTACAATTTGTAATGTGATTTGTTGTACCTTTTATTTAAGTTAAAGTAAGATTGTAATTTATATTTTTAATCTAGTTTATATTGTAATTATTATTATTGAAAAAAGATAAGCCCGCTGAGTTTCTTTCGCCGGATCTTCTCAGTGTGTGGCCGCGATTCCGATCCGGTGGTAGTTTAAAAAAATGTCGACGCGCACAAATACCAATTGTATGGTTCAAGTGAATAAAGATTTTTCTGATTCTGATTCTGAAAAACACGAAAACTAAACCATACGCTTATCGACCGACTTTAAAAAATAGGAGGAAGTTCTCAATTTTTTATGTATGTACACCGATTTCTTCAAGGTTTCTGAAGACGTCGACCGACGCAGACGGCTCGCTGGCGCAGACTGGCGCTTTTATTTAACAGGACCGTTCTCGTCGTAGTCACTAGGCAAATGATATTGCATGTTCTGTCGGTAGATGTTAATATTTTTATATTTTTTATGTTATTGTTTACAATTTTTTATGTGATTTTAAATGTATATAAACAGATGTAATTTTGTAATAAATTCATTCGCATTCGCACTCATTCACAATCACCGATCTCAGAGCTAGCACACTAGTTTCATTATCTTCCGCATCGACCTTCCGTCTGAGCAACTAGTCAAGTAGCAGCATCACGACAACAGCCACACACAACGACGGCTACAAAATGATAAAGAATTAATATTAATTATATACTACCTATTATTCAGTCCAGGTGTTGGACTTGACTGCATGAGGTCCCGGGTTCGATTCCCGGGTCGGGCAACAAAAAGAGAATGGTTTTTTTTTCAATTTCCTAATAAAAAAATTATTGATGGGATTGAATATGTGCCCGGTTAGCGATAGGCTTGCCTTCTATCACATTGTGGGACTTAGTGTCTTCGGCTAGTCGTGGGTGCCTTGGTTGTGCCTCTGCCTGCCTCATCGGGGATATTGGACGTAAAGATACTTACTTTTTAGTTTTGAAGTCGGTTTTTATTTACGTAGTTATTTTATAACACACATTGGTACCAACAGGCACAAAATTGGGTAAATGTTTATCTTATTTATACTCGTAGTTTACTAGCCGACTCGGCAAACTTCGTATCGCTTGTCATTAACAGCTACTAACAGTTTATATGAAAAAAAAGTATAATTCATCCCATTTTTTTTGCAATTTTCCCGGTTTTTCTCTTCATAAGAACTTTCTCCTGACAATAATGAACACAACAAAATAATAACCAAAATTGGTCCATTTGTTCAGACGTAATGGGATGACCACGAGAAATGTGAATTCATTTTAGGGTTCCGTGGCCAAATCTGTCTGTCTGTACGTCCGTATGTCACAGCCAAAGTTTCCAAAACTAAGTTCTATGCTGTTGAAATTTGGTGAAGATTTATACTATGAACTATATATATGAACAGCTTTAAGATTTTCACATAAAAATACAAAACTAACAATAAATTTTGGGGTTTCTCATATTTAGAACTAAAACTAATATTTTTAATCAAATCCATAAGTATGGGGTAACTATGGATAGATCTTTAAAATGATATTGAGCTTTCTGCTGTCATCTTTTTCGAAACTAAATAGTTTAGTTTAGTCCCCCTGTAACTTATAAAATAAAACTAACAAATAGGTATTATGTATCAATATTTTTTTGTTGAAAGTTTGCATAGTAATTCATGTAAACTTCCAACAAAAAATTGTCTGAACGAGATCTAGTAAGTTATTTTTTGATAGGTACTGTAACACCTATAATTATGCTTCACTTTCAAGTGATGGCACTATGCAGTGTAGACTTGAAAGAGTGAAATGAAAGACTACAATAGTAAATCAAATTAGCTGAAATAACTTTTATATTATGGTTGCTGTGTAGGTTGGAATAAAACCTTTTAATGGACTGTATATATTTTTATTGGTCGCTTGGTATTAGATGTTAATATTCACTGGTGAACAATTCGCTGCGCGGTAGCCGTCGTAGTCGTGTTCCTTTTAATGTATGATGTCGCTCCTGCGTTGTTCGAGCTATAGACGGAGACTGGTTTCTCGGATTCGGCGCTCGAGCGATTGCCCGCTCGCCGGCGCAGGCGCCCTCTCCAGGCACATTTAGAAGGCCCGCCATTGTTAGGCGTATAATGACCCAACAGTTGCTGCTACGGCACCCTTCATGGGCGAGTCAGTCCAGCACTTAGTCACTTTGTGATATATATATATACGATAATATAAACTATTTAATATAATACGATATCTGTTATTAAGCGACTTTGGTTTAAATTAAGGCGAATGCTACTGTCCTTATTTCAAAGTAAGGCAAATCTGGTCACTATTATATATTACATCGTAAAAATCTTACATAAAAAAGTACATATTTGAATTTGATTTGAAATCGCAAAGTATTTCCAAAAGCGTAACCACCTTACAATATGAAGAACACGTTCCGTTGTGATTTATCATTTTTATGAGCACCCTATAAAGGCTCTAAGTCCGCAAGCCGAGTGTATGTAACAGCCTATATGAAGCCAGTCCTGCGGTAAATTTACAGAAGTTTGCTGTAATATTTACCACATTTGTTAATATATGGCTGGGTAATATAATATTGGGATACCGACGTGGTTGTGTAGTTGAAAGGGGAAATCTTTTATAATACCCCAAACTATTTCTTAATATGTATCTACTGTTTCTGATTAGTTATTTATGACGGACAATGTGTATGAATATTTTTTTTATAAAAACGGTTTTGTGTTATATCGATACGTTTTCTCATTTTGGAATGAGACAGTGAACAAGCATATTGTTCTCCTCATGGTAAGAGACAACCTTCGCCTATAGGAAACGTTGATGTTCCAACTGTGTCGCTTTTCTGTAAGTGTTATGTATAATGTTATGTTAGGTAATTGTGCAAGTTTATCAACCACCATACCCTCACGATCGTAATTGTAGTAAAATCGATATGACAGCAGAAACAGTATTTGGCGGCGGTAGATTTCTACCCGGGTAAATTGCTACACAGTAGTTTACTACTTGTCAAAACTTCACTTTGGTGAAATTCTGCTGCTATTCTGCAGCTGTCGCTTAAGATGTATCAGTATCACGAAATAGTAAAATATATGGAATGAACACGTGAACAACAGACGGTACGCTAATTTCTTGCTCCGCCTATTATAAAACAGTTATAATTCAACAAAATTTTATCTTTCTCATTTCAATTTTTTCCATTACTCTTTACTGTCATTATTTTACTACTAATGTTATAAATTTATTTGAAATAACAGAAGCGAGAACTAAGAAAACATACATTGCATCTGAAATGGCGAGTATTTATTGCAGTCATAATATACGCGCAATGTATTTGCGGTCTCAGTGAAAGCGCCATAGCATCACGTGCACGTGGTAGGCCCTCAGTATTTTTCATCAAGTAGTGATGTGTACGGCTATAATATACGGCTATATAATGTACCT
>NJDC01000247.1:253491-268782 GCA_002245475.1 Calephelis virginiensis | reverse complement strand
TCTTATATCTGGACAAATGTCTTCAAAGGTTAAGATCATTAAATATGGAATGCGTATGGGTGACCAAGTGGTGAACTGTCTGTTTTAAGCAGATGACGCTGTACTTTTGGGCTCTACACCATCTGAGCTGCAAACACTGGTCATAGTTATGGAAGGAGATTGTAACGAAAGGGGCTTACATTTGAATGCGATGAAAACCAAAATAATGGTGTTTGAAAGAGACGTAGCCAGAACGGATGTAAGAGTTTTAGTTGATGATGTAGTGCTAGAACAAGTGAATAAAATTGTGTATCTTGGTTGTGCTTTTAGCAGGGATGGAAGGTACGCCGTGGATGTAGAGAGGAGAGTGAGTGCAGGGAATAGTGTGAATGGAGCGTATGGTACGCTATTCCAAAGCGAGGTTTTGAATCAAAAAACTAGACTCGCTTTGCATAATTCTGTGCTTATTGGAATAACTGATAGTACCTTTTTTGACACAAAAACCTCTTTTGACTTTGACCTCCTTCGTTGAACATATCAATTCTCTGATTTTCTTGAGGTTCAAATAACAGCCTTGAGAGTTGAGTCTGTTTTTTTCTTAAAGTACTAGTTTTAATAAAAACCAAATATGTTTTGTTTGTTGTAAATTAACTTTGTGAGTGCAGGGAATAGCGTGAATGGAGCGTTGGGTAAGCTATTCCAAAGCGAGGTTTTAAGGCAAAAAGCTAGACTCGCTTTGCATAATTCTGTGCTTATTCCAACGTTATTGTATGCAAGCAAGAGTTGGGTGTGTCAGAAAGAGCATGAAAGTAGGATAAATGCGGTCGAAATGAGAGCATTACGGAAAATCTGTGGTGTAACGCTCGCTGACCGCATTCGTGACAGTGAGATCCGAGAAAGAGTGGGATTGAAAGAAAGTGTTGGTGTTAAAATGCGAAAAGGCATGCTCCACTGGTTCGATCATGTGGAAAGAATGACAGATGAAAGATTGACAAACCAGATATACAATACGAATTTGGATGGATGTAGGTACCCGGGGAGACCAAGGCTGATATTTCACGATCAGATCAATCGGATATTATCCGAGGGTTGTGTCAAGAGTCTCAGAAACTGGCGTGTTTGTATGAAAAGGGTTATGAATGTGAAGGAAGCAAGACAGGTTTGTCAGGATCGTGAGGTCTGGCACTCGATACTCTCTGCCTACCCCGTAAGGGACTTGGCGTAAAGATATGTATGTATGTAAAATTTTCCAATTTTAACTTTTGTTTGTTAAATTTCACACAAGATGTATACTTATTATGTTTGTGTTACAACTTTATTATTATAATGACGTTTGGAATATAAAAGTACTTGAAATCGGTAATTGCTCTTTGTAGTAAGCAATCTCTCAACATATAAAACCATGTAAAATTGCAGTTTTTGAAAACTATGCCCCATAAAAAGCTTTTGGATGTAAAACATTGCCATAATGAGACCATATGGCTAGAGCACTCTGAAGACGTTATTAATTAAGGTCATGAAGAGTCAAACTTCTTCCTCTAAAACCCTTAACTCTACAAGCAACTTAACTTTAAATCTACAAGCTCTGACTTCGCAACGTAACACCTGTTGGTAATCATGAGTACAATAGTTAATATCAATGTTTGCTGTGGTCACAAGCACAGCCGACGCAACAGGTGTGCAAATGACGTGCTTCTTATCGTCTCGCCTACCGTTCGCTCAAATAAATAACATAATTTCCTTTTCTATACACCCCTACCAAACATACATTTTGCACACTTGTTTTATTTGTTACATATTACATATAGGGTTTGTTCGCCTGTTCGCGCCTACCCCCCTATTCGCGTCCATTTCGCGGGCGCCGTTTAAAAAACCCTTAAAAATAAGTGTACTAATAAAATAGGGAAATGAAAAGTCGTTTCTGCCTATAATACAATATATTAGAAACACACATACGCAGACAAAAGAACTATTCTTATATTTTTTTCTGTTTAAAAATATAATCAATCTTACTTATAAAAAAAGTTGTTTAAATATGTATAATTTTAGTAAAAAATAGTTTTAAGTTTAATTAAATATTGTATTAGTTCCTAGACCTTAAACATGAATTAAAGAATAAAAATAATGATGATTTTGATTGATTATTGTATTTTATAAAGTTAAAATAAGATGGACACGAACTGGTATACAAATTTTACGAATTAGCCAGGTTGCGTCTAGGGTGGACGCGAACTCATCTAACTATTTCTAACTTGGTCCTTTATTTTAATATAAAGAAATACGTTATAAGGATGGGGTTTTATTCGTTTTTACCATTATTATTATGCTTATTAAAATAGCCAATTTGCGTCCACGTAATTATGGTAATAGAAAAAGATATAGATGTCGAAATTTACCTGGACGCAAACTGGATAATTGGATTATACTATATACCAGTTCGCGTCCACTTGCTTATTTAAATACTAAATCTTACGTAACTGTTTTATAAAATTAAATCAGACAGACAGTTAGGTGGTAGCCGATAGAGTGCATTGTACAATCCCATCGGGACTAGTACCCACTACGGCTCCGGAAGGGAAAAAGCGCATTAAACTGTTTCTTACTTCTTCTACCTATACACAAACAGCTGTATGATAAATTTTAACTACATAAAGAGAAAGAAGTTGACAAAGATGTAACTAGGACACGCACGATTAGCCTTAGATACTTAGTTTCAGATGTTATATGGATATATCGGATAAGGATGTTTTTATTAGAAAATAATAAAGATAAAGAGCATATCAAGAATGAAAGAGGGAACACAATAAGTAAAAATAGTTAAAAATATATATATAAATTATTTTTTGTTAAATGGACATGCTCGATGTGAAATCTCTAAGAGAAAATTGACTACCTGCAGGTCTAACAAAATCTTTTAAAGATTTTAAAATGTCTGTATTTTAAAATAAGATACTGTGGATGCGAAAAATAGGAAAATTATATGACTTAGTGGTAACCTGCTTGCTATAAACAATCAATGATGTAATTTTGGGCTTCAAATCATCTGAGCTGCAAACAGTAATGAACTAATGAATGACGATTGGAAAGAAAAAGGCATACCTACATTTGAATGCAAATGAAACCAAAATAGCACATGAAAGAGATGTAGTCAGAACGTCTTCAAGAGTTTTAGTACACGTAGTAGCGCTGGAACCAATAAATGAATTTATTTATCCCGGTACCTTTTTGCAAGGATAGTTTGATTAAAGGCAATTGTAACAATAAATACAGAGAAAGAGTAAGTTTAAAAATAAGTATTTTGTTACTATAATGAGTAAGGGCATGTTTCGTTGTTTCGTTCATGTTGTTAGAATGACAGATGAAAGATTGCCAGTACAGACAAACGTTGCGAAAGTGGATGGATGTACCTAGTTACCCGGGGAGACCTAAGTTGACATTCCATGGGCAATTTAACTCGGGCCAACTCTTGCCATCACAGTCTCTATAACCAGCTTCTTTGTATAAAAAAGGTAATGAATGTGAAGGAAGCTAGTGACACTTGGTACTCGATATTCTCTGCCAGCCCAGTAAGGAACTAGGCGTGAACATATATATTTTATAAAGAAAGACTTAAAACCCAACATTTCTTTAAATTTTCTCCATAAAATCTCACCTTACCCCTTTATAAGTTGGTGGACGCGATCTGGATTTTGTGGACGCGAACTGAGCAAAACGCCCTATTTTTATTATTAAAAAATAATCAATAAACATTTTGGCTAAAACTTAGCTTCATCTTAAAAAAGACTGTACGACGGTTGGGTTACAATATTAGTTAATTCAAAACTAGATCTAGAACATTTTTATATTTTTCTTCAAACCTGCAAACTTCACTAAGTGGACCGAACTGGCGAAACAACCTTACAATAAATATACTTAAATCACAAACAAGCGGGCGCTTTTATACATACACACACGTCATTTACACCCTCCTCATTGTTTTTACACATACACATGCACATACGGATACATATTCAGTAACAAATAATTTTGTAATTTTATATTAATAAACATGAATTAATGATTTGTAATTAAATTGTAGGAATTGTTGTTTACATATTTGTAGAATTATGAAACTAATTACCATTTCCTTTTATTTTAACTTAAAATTTTATTTTTGCGTATTTTGTTATTATTATAATTTTCTGTTTCTCTACCACGAGTGTAAAGGAATACTATAGTATCCGTGATCTGAAGTGGGGCCTGGTGATCTGCTCGCACTGGGAATCCTTACCTTACCAGTCTCTTACTTTGTTATTTGGTTTTGACTATAGATTCTGTTAAACTGTTTGTAAGAGAAATAAATATTTTAAGTCGTAGCAACCTTGTTTTCACAGACACACCGATAATGAGTCTTAGTTCGGATGGAAGTTTGTACGTGGGATATATATGTACGTAGAATATTTTCTTTGGACCTCGTTGGTCGAGTGACTTGCGTACACGCCTAACTACATCGACCAACCGCGAGGCTCGGGTTCGAGTCCTGACGAGGGCAGGCGATTGTGTGATGAACATTTAGATGTCTGTATTTCCGGGTCTGGGTGTTTATTAATTTTTTTCTGGTATCCATTTAAGTATTTCTATGTATTAGAATAGTTGACTAACATTCATAACACAAGCATATAATTTGCTTACTTTGGGGTTACATTCAATTTGTGTGACTTGTCCATAAATAATTATTTATGAATAGAGTATTAAAGATAACTTCGAAAAAAATAGAGGGTTGTTTTTGATAAATTATCTTTATGATTAGAGTGTTGAACCTCGTACGTAAATAGATTATCAGGTACTCTACTTAAATAGAAACACAACAATGGCCAGCACTGGCACTATATCGGAGGTTCAGCTATGCCGATTAGACTAGACTAGAGGCAAATTAAACCTTAGTAGTCGCAATTGTTTTATAACGAAACTAAATAATAACTGTAGTATTTTGTAATTATGCCACCACAAATACTTACAAATAGTTTTGAATGCCGGTCTAAAATACGTAACACAGCTTTTAGAGTAAGAGCCCGTGAACCCCAGATCTTCGATATTTCATAAAAGCTTAAAATTTTGTCAGCGGATACTCCCAAAACAGGTAAGAACGATGGACCATTATGAAGTTTGGGTTATCGTGGCTTTGGTAGGTAAACGGTGCGAAAGGTGTGTAAAATACCGATCTAAATTCATCAAATAATAAAGTTTGATTTTTTGGTATTAGCTTCAGAACATTATTAAAAATCACGCTATTCATTGCCAGACGCTTAACATTGTGGCAACCCCTTGCCAAACACCCTTAATGTTCATGAAATTATAACTCTACTCATGTTATAGTATAAAAGCTGATTTTTATATTTAACACTTAAGTAATAAGTAAATGATATTTCCTCATAAGCCAGACATTTTTGATAATTCCAACTCCTTTCCAGCCAAGCACGTAGGGTAGCTGAAAGAGCGAGCGATGCTATGGATCTCGATGAATTACAATGTGAATATCTCGAAAATTTTGTCATACCTAATTACTAATGGCCTTTATCTATGTGCCATTTAAATGGTACTGTTTGTAAGACGGATAAATCTGCATTAATGAAGTGTTTGGAAAGGTCTAGCATCAGCCACCAATTACTATAGATATCGTAATAATTGATGGGTTGTTTTTATTACACACAATGAAAAATGTTCCAAATCAGTTTGGAGACATTTCTAAGAAAATGTTACAAATGGTTACTAAATTCGACGCGTTTAGAATTGACGTTATTTTTTATCAATACCTGACTCCATCGATCAAAGATTACGAACATTCGAAGCGTTTTAAATCAGCACAATTGCGATACACCATAACTGGACCTGATCAAACACGTCCGAATGATTTTACAAAATAATTCAAATTCAAATTTTAAGCAGCTCTGGTACATTTTTTCATTTTGCATTGTGCCAGTGATTAAATAACCTTTCATTAAAAACAAAATTATTGACATCAATTCTAAACAGTGTCATTCTTTTGAATTTGATGCTTCTAACAATATAGTAACAAGGATTGTAGAAAAGTTATCATGTCCAGAACATGAAGAGGCTGATACTAAAATAATCTACCATGCGTGCAGTATTTCAAATTAAGTGAATATTGTGAACAGAAGTATCGACACTGACGTTGCAGCTATTATGCTTGGTCATATGCATCATCTACAAAATGATTCACACATTTAGATGTTGATAGGCACTGGAAACAACTTGAGATACGTAGACCTCACGAAGATATGCGTTAAATTAGGAGAATCTTTGTGTTGGAGCTTGCCAGGATTTCATGCAATCACAGGGTGTAATTATAATCCCTCATTTTCCGAAAAGGAAAGTTAAAGCCTATTAAAATATTAAAAAGAACGGAAGAATATCAAAAAGCTTTTATTAAACTGGGTAAAAATGAGAATTGTAATGAACGACAAAGCATTTTCGATATTTTTCAACAGTTTATATGTGAGGTATTTAATGTCGGGTCGATTATTGATGTTAACACAGCACGACTTCAACTATTCATTAATACGTAGCAGGTCTCAGATATTAATGAAACATTTAGTCGTAAAAAACTGAGAAATTTCGACGCAAGTTGTCTGCCACCATGTATATCCAAACTGCTACAATAATTTCTGCGAGCCAACCATGTATCTAGTATTTGGAATAATGCAAATCACCAAATGCTATTACTTTATCAACCCGAGAAAAATTAATGGGCACTCGAAAATAATCAGTACTAATTTAAAATATTTCAAAGGCGATCAGTTACCAAATTTCGTTAGAGATTCACTGAAAACTGTCTCAGGTATAACTTTATCTACTTCAATATATTTCACATTTATTTTTAATACTTTCAATCCCTTTAACTTTTTTACATTTTTTCAGAAACTGACGAAGAAGAAGACCACGATATCGAATAGAGTAGCAGTAATAAAGAAAATGACAGTGACGAAGACAATGATAACACTGATCATTAATTTATTTTTAATAAAATTTTCGAGAAATACTTCATTTGGCTTTTTTTCATCCCTGTTACTGATATAATTAATTATTTTTTTTTACAATTTAAGGTAGTTTTCTTAAGATGTTTTTATAATTTACATAGATTAACAGTTATATAAATCTACATCAAAGTTTATTTAAATAAGTCATTCTAATCACGAATTTCTTAAGATTTATAATGTTTGTCTGGCAAGGGGTCGGAACTATTAAAAATGTCTGGCTAATAAGGGAACGTCATCTAATTATTACCCAAGTATTATATATAAAAATCAACAACTAAACTATAACGTAAGTAACAATATAATTAATATTCTTCTTATAATTAATGATAAACATCAAATTAATAATACTTGACGATAGCATATATTATTGTTTTTGTTCATGTAAGCATGTATTAAATACTAAAAAGACAAGCGCATCTCACTCGCACTTACTCATATATATGCTGCCTCGCGCTCGCTCTTACTGCTTCCCCGCGTACTTGACTGGCAAAGGGTTGGAACTATCAAAAATGTCTGGCTTATGAAGAAACATCATTTACTTATTAAAAAAAAGTATCTTCACGCTCATATCCCCGTAGATATAGGCAGAGGTACAACCAAAGCACCCACGACTAGCCGGAAGACACTAAGTCCCACAATGTGATAGGTGGCATTGGAAAAATCCAATTTTCTTTTTGTTGCCCGACCCGGGATTCGAACCCGGGACCTCATGCAGTCAAGTCCAACACCCGGACCGCTAGACCACAGAGGCGATACTTAAGTATTATATATTAGGTAAATATATTATTAAGTATATATATATATTAAGTATTATATATAAAAATCAGCTTTTATACTATAACGTAAGTAGAAGTATAATTTCATGAACATTAAGGGTGTCTGGCAAGGGGTTGCCACGATATTAAGTGTCTGGCAATAAACAACGTGATTTTTAATAATATTCTGAAGCTAATACCAAAAAATCACACTTTATTATTTGATGAATTTAGATTGATATTTTACACACCTTTCTTACCGTTTACCTGCCATAGCCACGATAACCCAAACTTCATAACGGTCCATCGTTATTACCTGTGTTGGGAGTATGCGCTGACAAACTTTCAGCTTTAATAAAATAACGAAGGTCTGGGGTTCACGGGCTCTTAGACTATTTTAAATAATATTAAATACACTGAGCTTCGTACAAACTGGACAAACTGAATTTTGGTTTGGTAAACTTTCACATACAAATAGCGTGGGCACCGTTCGGGGTTAAATTTCTGTGTTAAAATCCTGTGAAATTTTAAACATCGTTATATTAAGTTAAGGTTTCAAATTTAACAGCAACTTGTGTCCGGTTTGTTGTTCGTTAGAATGAAACAAATGTTCCAATTTGCTTTTTTCAGACTGTATACTACTGCTACTCAAACTTTGGTAAACATCCGTTCCGGATGTTTAGTGTGATAAATAAACAGAAAAACGGATAAACCGACAAAATAAATGACAATGAACGCGGATTGATTCTACATCCTGTTTAAGATATTTAGCATTGTTGGTTACAAAAAAACGTTACATGTACCTACGTTTATTACTGTTCAATCAAATGTATAGACTCGCTGTGTTTGCAACTTCGTCCGCATAGAAATTTACAACAAAGGTATTAAATTTTATTTTTTAAATTTGTAGCTTTTCCACAAGCTGCTGATGTAATAGAGAGTTTAATTACTCCTTATTGCAGCGGCAGCCAGTGAAAGGCCCTTTAACTTTTTAACATTACAAATAGATAACCAAACAAAACCAACCATCCAAACCAAACCATTAACCAAATATGTACTGAACGTTAAACTAAAAGTCTTTTCATCTTTAGTTTCAAAGCCCTGATGATGCTGAAAAAAGTGAAACCGGTTGGCCGAAGAGTAGCGTAAAGTGTTGAATAAAGTGTATAGTTGATGGTAAAAGTGTTTTACTACGAAAATTTGTGTATAACAAATATACACTATAATTTTCTTTATTTGCATAGATATATGTAATACATAATTAGATAATAAAGAGTTTTTGAAAAATGTAAGAAGCCAAAGTTACTCCAACTTAATTCATTTGTATAGAAGATTTTCTTAAATAAGACTAACAGACAAAAATTGTAAAAATGTTATTTTTGGTATGTGTTTATATACGATATTTACGATACGGCATGTAGCGTATATACCTTCAGATACATGTATATGTACTGTATAATATAGATTAACATGCACGTAGTAAAAGCGATTGTATTATTACAAACATACACTCCAATTTTATTTGTTAATATAGATGTATAGATAACCGAAAACTTATACACAACTGCAACTCGATGAGGCATTAAAAATAGCCATAAATATCAGCCTAACAATTTAAATATACTTTGATAAATTTGATAAGGGTACAAAATTATACCATATTATAAAGTTACACAAAGTGACGTATTTAGTGTGTTTTGAATAAATATTTTTGCAGTTTCATTAGTAAACGGATATCTTAATTGAAAATACGAATAATAGAAACCGAATTGTCTAAAACAATCTTCAAGAATATGAAGATTATAATGAACGCTATATTAAATTCCTTTCAAGTTGTTCTTTGAAGTCGAAATACTGAAAAATTTGTTTAAGGTTTTTGTTGTCTTTACAGAAGTAAATTGAATATTATTGTGTTAACTTCGACTTAAGATTCAAAGTAATAAACGTTTTAGGCACCTTATTTAACATTGTAATATAAATTATTGTTATTATATATATATATATATATATATATTATATTTTCTTAAAATGAAAGTAAAATCTGTATTCTCTCGCTGGCAACCGACTACATTTTAATCAAGAAAACTACAATACTTAGTTTTGTTTTCTCTTTATAGGCTGTTATTTTTTTTTTGGGATACTAGGTTTTGAATTCACGTAATCGAATGCTTATGAAAAAAGCATAGCAGGTATATATTAGCCACTAACTGCTCCGACAAACTTTGTTCCACCACGTCAGTTTTTATGAGAAATATTAAAATCTTATTTTTCCTCGTCGTCTCATAGGTCATAAAAAGTATCATCTCTGTCATCTATCAATTTTTAGCCCAATCGGTTTAGATGTACTCGAGTTATAAATTGAGTAACTAACACACAAAACATAATATAGATTAATTAGATTTATTTTTGTTTAGATTTTT
Organism: Calephelis virginiensis; assembly: GCA_002245475.1. Classification (NCBI taxonomy): domain Eukaryota; kingdom Metazoa; phylum Arthropoda; class Insecta; order Lepidoptera; family Riodinidae; genus Calephelis; species Calephelis virginiensis. The sequence goes on along the minus strand of NJDC01000247.1, from coordinate 258,591 downwards.
TATTTAGATTTATTGGAATGAACTCAAACCCCTTTCTTCATCAAGTTTTAAGAATTAATTAAATTGGGTTTTATCCTATTTTTTTTGTAGAAATTGGACGATAGCCCCAAAATTCAAGCTTCACAACCAAGCTTATCTTGAATTGGCCTCGATCCGCTAAGTAGGGTAGACTATCTGCCACTATCATGTATAAATCTGTCATGTTCCAGTCATGAGGGTAGGAAAGCTAGTGGACTTGTATCTATGGTATCTATAGATCACGGTTGTCTCTTACCATTGGGATACCCATTTGCTTGTTCACTGATCACTCATATAAAAAAAGCAGATGATTATCTCTCCGATGGTAATTAAATAAAAAGGTTTCCTGGACCATGCCTAGTAGTCAGCAGTGTGAGTTTTTAATTGAGGAGATAATTTCTCGACACGGGGATGAGTATAGAACTAGCTCATGATAACTGTATGCAGTTCCTTGTTTCGGAATTTGTTTAAGATATCTCAGACCATGACGTTGACACATAGTATTCGTAACATTATCAAAATAATTACTATTTAACTACATTTTCTATTAAAAAAGTAAAGTAAAGTTTTCTATTAAATGTTGTAAACCTGCTCCATAACCTTTTCATTAATTCTGTCCATCTTTTCAGCCACTCAGGACTTTGTATCTTCACGCCCATATCCCCGAAGAGGTAGGCAGAGGCACAACCAAGGCATCCACGACTAGCCGAAGATACTAAGTCCCACAATGTGATAGGTGGCAAGCCTATCGCGAACCGGGCACAATTCCAATCCCAACCAACTTTTTTTTTTATTAGAAAATTGGAAAAATCCAATTTTCTTTTTATTGGCCGACCCAGGATTCGAACCCGGGACCTCATGCAGTCAAGTCCAACACCCGGACCACTAGACCACAGAGGCGATTTGTACTATATTTATAGAATTTCAAAAGCCTGGGATATGGTGATTTGTGACAACTTTGTGACAATCTTCGTCATGCTGATCATCTTTCATAGTTAAACGTGTCATAGAGATTGGCTCAAGTAAAATGTTGAAAGCTCAGGTCTCAAAACTGGTATTTCTGATATCTTATATTTTTGAGACACGAGAATTTTATTCGTGTCACAATGTTAGTTACTGTACTCCTCCGAAACGGCTTGACCGATTCTCATGAAATTTTTTGAGCATATTGAGTAGGTCTAAGAATCGGCCAACATCTATTTTTCATACCCCTAACTGATAAGGGTGACTCAGCCCTACTTATTTGCTAAAACCACATTAAAACGACGTCTACCGGCTCAGCTAGTTGTAATAAAATATTAAATTCACAATACATTATAACAAAATATAAAAGAAATTACCTGAAGTATAAAATAGAGTAATTAAAGTAACAAATTTGAAATCTACGCCACAATCTTTTACTATTAACAGTTCCACACCGAAAAAAAGACAAAAGAAGGCAACAACATAGTAGTTGTAATAGGAACAATTTATTAATATATTACGTATAAATGTATACTAGAGGATTAATTTCAAATATCATCATGGGTAAACTATGTTGGTTTACATAGTTTACCAGTACTAGTGCCAAGATTGGGAACATTTTAATTATTCCAGTTGATTGAATAAGAGTTATGTTATATTTGAAAAAAAAACGATTTACTTTTTCATGTTATCGTAATAATCATTTCTTTAGATTAACGAAAAATAATAAAATCATTAAATGACGACCTATTAAAAAGCCTCTGTTATCAAAAACTGATTAGCCTGAAAACGCAACAACAGTGACGAAATTCTAAAAACTGTACCATGATACACAAAACTAATTGAATGGTAATCACTTTACGATCCAATGGTGATAATTCACTAATATGAAACACAAATTAAATGTAATGACAATGATAAAAATACGAATACCTGACGTAAATAAGCTCAATTAAATTTCAATATAGTATTTGTACAAATACTTAGCAAATTATAGTAGGGGAGCCCAAGAGATGATTTTTTGCAGTAGCTCAGGCGCGTCAGATAACGATATGGGAGATGCCTGGTACCATATTTAAATACTTCAATTATTTATTAACTCTCTATTTGGAGGCATGCGGGTTAGATAGTCTGTCGGCGGGTTTGTAGAACGACAGTAAATGCATGTTTACATTTTCTGACAATTTAAACAAGAAATACGAAAGTCAAAAACTTTCAAAAAACAAATCATTGATGTGAATGATTGATATGTTTCCGTCATCAGATTAAGCGTCAACAACATTCACATCTCAACTTCTCCGCATGACCAATAGTTTGCACTTAATTGTTATGTTTGCTTGTAGAAAAATAACAGTATTACATGACCTTTTTTATTCTCCACCATCTAATCAACAAAGTCACATTTAGCAATTCGGGCTCCCCTACTATTATAATTCATAAGCAAGGTAGATCGTAGGTACTTGTTGATTTGAACAGCCTTGCTCTCTAGCCGTCACATATTTATGTGACAGCAAACGAGATAGCTCGCGATGTGTAACGAGGGTTAAGGAGGATTGCTGACGTTCTTACAATAGCAAGAATAGTCCCTTGTTAAAATGTTTATGCATTTTACTATTTAAAAACATTTATTTACTGTTCCTTTATATGTAGTTTTCCTATTTTGAAATTATAAAAGAACTGTAAATACACGAGTGGTGTAGATATTTTTTTGGTATAATTTAATGTCTATTTATAATTATTCTTTAATGTTTTTTTTGTCGTTTATTATATTCGTTTTCGCATCACAAAAGTTCTATCTGATGAATCATAGGGGCAAATTTCTACAATTTAAGTAATAATATACTATGGTAAATCGTATTTTTGGGCTTCATTCTTCTGATTAACTATAAATAATATAGTTTTTAAATTTTACTAGCAACTTTAACAATTGTCCCCTATAATACCTTTGTTTTGTTATTTTTAGACATGATTTTATTATTTGAACTAATAAAAAAAACGATTTTCCTTTTTAGATCAGCTAGATATAAAAGCGTCTTTTTATTGGTTTTTGAAACAATTATTTTTGCTTTTTTAATCTGCCATGCCATCTGATGCATTCGTCATAGTATAAGATTTATATGACGATTCCACCAGATGACATAGTAACGACTAATCTGCTTTTTATACGTTTGACGTGTCTATGTGCATCTGTCGGTCTCTTTTATCATAACTCTTGAACAAATGAATTAACTTCGATGTGGATTTTTTTTGTTCAATATTGAATATTGATTCAATAATTTGACAGTTATTGGCATTATTGTGTCATATTGCTTTAAAAAAAAACATTGATAAGAAAAAATAAACCCAGATTGTAACACTTCAGCCATTGTAACGTGAGTGCTTTTTACTCTTGTGTTTCATGTTAGAGGATAGAGTAAATATAAAATTTATAATTTAATATATATTGTAGAATGGAATCTCCTGACTTCCTACCACGCAGCTCGATCAGAGGCAAGCGAAGGTTAAATGTGATATCCAACAAGACCACTCATGGATAGAGTGCCGTGCTGTAACGAGTCCTGTTGGGGATCCATCGCCTTTACTTATTCCTGCCACCATAATAACACTATCATGTATCGGCCTTGCCATACAGGTAAGCTTAGCTGGTAAGCTTGCAAAATGATTGGTTTAACAACTCGGCGAAAAGACAACGACGCTCCTACAAAATCTATGATGTCTATAGGCCACGGTTGTCTCTTACCATCAGGAAAGACGTATGCTTGTTTGCTGTCTTATCACATAAAATAAATAAATAATTAAAATAATATAAAATATGTAACCAGAGCCCATTTAATACACTGTCTTTGATATTACTAACCATTATAATTTTCCACCTTTGCGTGATCAGGATATCCGACCGGTAACGGTATAGCTTTTTTAATGAATGTGTACTCAATGTGTTACACCTTTGAACCATGCTTTTGATTTCGAATCGAAAAAAGATATGTGTTTGTTAGGTTTACGGAGTTTCGTTTTGATTTTTACATATTAAATTTTATAAAGCATCCCGATTGTATCTGGTGGGCTTAAGACGGTTAGTACTAAATCAAAGAAGTCGTTACAGAATCTTTCGCCGACTTAGCTTGAAAGGCTACAAGTGACCTTTATTAAATACCTCCGCTATCCATTCACTTTTTACGAAAAATGGCCAATTAAGAATCGAGAATAAGTAAGAATACTAGTGAGGAAATTGGGAAATATTAGACACGTCATCTGTACTGAATCCAACATCGAAATGGTTCTCACTTAATACCTTATATGTAATGTAGGAAGTTTCAAACAGCTGCCATAACGACGGAGGCGGCGAGCTATTATAATATTACTAACTTTAAACTTTGTTAATTTAATGTTTAGCAAGTACTTCAATGGGCTATTATGCACATTACAATATTTATATTTATTATAACGATGTTTCCATTAATATACTTTGAAATAAAGCCTCTTTTCGATTCGATTCTTTTACACCTACGATTGATAAAAAAACTACAAATTCCCGTGCATTTCAAATTTTTTGCAGTAAACGCCCTGCGCCGTTTTACGAATTTTTGATCAGTTCATTTTAAAATTTCTTCATTCTAGCACTACACTATTGTGATTCAACTTAACTTTAAGACTTGGAGACTTTCAAGAAAAAGGAGTGTCTACTCATTTGGAAGGACGGCAACTATGAGACCCCTGGTAATACAGCTTAGGCAGCATTTGCCTCCTGCTACAAAATTACCGAAGGCTCGTCATTAAAGATAGAAGTAATACCTCAAGTAAGAGGTCCTTAATAGCAAAAAGGTGTATCAGTATTTGTTCAAAAGCTTTCAGCGAAAGTTTTACGCTTCACTTCAAAAGTTTCAGATCCAAATGCATTCACCTCTAGAGAGAAAAGTACAGTACAGTAAACACCACTTACTTTTTAATTTATCCATTAAATACACTTATGATTAAGATTATCAATGCGATCTTTGATTACTAGTTTAAAAAAAGATAACTAGAGCTGAAAATCGTTAAAGGCATTTTCTATAAAATAATCCGCAGTCATTGTTATTCAGTCTTGATTTGTTTCGTAATATGTAAATGGCTGTATGTTCC
>NJDC01000247.1:241683-253270 GCA_002245475.1 Calephelis virginiensis | reverse complement strand
ATATATATATATATATATATATAAGACGAGTTTTGACATGGACATACTTCCCAATACGGAATATTTTCAGAACAATTCGGGAATATAGATTTTAATATAACATTTACATACTCTTCGTCTTTCTTTTGGGTTTATCTCCAATAGGTTCTATAATTAATTTCAACTTAAGACTATAAAAATTTTGCAGGTTTTCGTTGACGAGAGAGTGTCTGAATTCGACCTACAAATATTTATTTCTTTGAGGTCAGATTCGAATGGTTCTATCTTTTTTTTCTGTAGACTTATTAAATAATTTTATACTAGCAACGTCAAATGTTAACTTGTTTTGTTTGCATACTGCTATTTTTTTCTATTTGCATACTGCCATTTGACCTTGGTTGCACCATGATTTCAGATATTTCACTTTGCAAAGCATTAATTCGTTTTCTCATTTCTAAAAACTATTTATCCATATTAGAAAACTCTGTCATTATCAATTCATTTTCGTTGGTAAGTTTTTTTACTGCGATAAGCTATTTGTGATAATTAAGGTAATCTAAATGATTTGCTTTTGTTCGGCAGATTCGAACTTCATGCACAACGCCCATCACATCACTGAGACCACTTGCAGTGGGAGATGTTTGTCCACTCATACTGACCTGTGTGTTATATGAGACCGCTTGCAATTGCGGTTTATTATTTTGAGCACGTTAAACACTGTCTTTTAACCAAAAAAATAATAGCAAAACTAATATGGTAAAATGTACGCTCAGCGCAGAATTTGTACATTAATCCACATATTTAAACATAATTTGGAATAAATAAATATCAAGGGAAAATTACAAAAATAAATATAACCGTAAAGTAAACAAAATATATGCTTGTGTTATGTGGGTGTCAGGTACGGATACGGATATGTAGAAATATTTAAATAGATATCAGTACTTATTTATTGATTAGACGCCCAGATGACTGTTGCCGTCGGGAATCGAATTAAATCAGCTCTGGCTACGTCTCTTTCAAACCCCATTATTTATTTTCTTGTCGTTTAAATATAAGCTTTTTTCTTTACAGTCGTCCTTAACAACTGTGACCAATAATTGTAGTTAGGATGACGTAGAATCCAAAAGTTCATCATCATATAAGTAGTTTATCTCTTGAATACTCACACCTATGATCTTACCTGTTTGTGCCGCAATAATGACGGTGTTATCTTCAAGTCCTAAGAGTAAGACAGTCAGTACACACACACAGTTACGTCTAATACCCGGGCAGCAAGACACACTTATAATGTCTATAGTGTATATATTTCAGGGTTGTCACTTACCATCTTGATAGCCACGTTTCACTTATGCCTTAAAAATATAACGTTAGTTTAAATCCTCGTCAGTTTTGCGGGACAAATCAAATCATAATCAAATAAACTTCTAAAACAATGCAGTTTAAAGAAAATGAATAAGTGCTATTTGTTGAATTATTCACACACACAAAAACCAATCCAAATTAAAACAACTTACACAACAATGCCATAACAAGCGCCCTTTGAAAAAAAAATCAACATGAACCTTTCTGTAACGGCTGCCCTCAGAGACGTCAATTAATCTATCATTATTCAACAATGTTGTATAAAAAATATGACTGATTAGAAGATAGTAGACGTCTACCAGTGCAGCCATTAAAAATAAGGTTAGCAAGAAATGCTTAGCAACAACTTAATAAAATAAGAATAGAAAGAATGCCATGTTATAGGTATATTTAGGTCCGCCACACACATGCGAAATTCCTTTTCGGAATCGCGATTCAGAATTTCGAAACGAAATTTAGAACACGGCGAATCCATACAAATCGATAGACAATGAATTTCTCCGTTTCGAAATTTCGCAAGTGAGTCATTGCGTTCAGAATCGCGGTACGATGAAAACAATTACGAGAGCAACTCTTCTATAAATTTTGTATGAGTCGCACAACACATTTGAAAATTTCATACGGAATAACAGCATTGTTGTCAAAGTAACTGTGCTTTGGCTGTATCTGGCTACATTTTAAATTATAATGTTATATACATTCAGCCACAATTTTAGCAAAACTTTATTAACTAATAAAAATCAAATACGTAATAATTAATATTTGACATCTTTGGGGGATCGTATTTTTTATTGAGTACTCAATGACTAACACCGTTCAATTGAACTTTGGATTCAAAAACATTAATATGCGAGATGTGTTTACGGAATTCCTTTTTCATTTTTTTCCGTACGGATTTATTTCGATTGTAAGTAGCGGGCCTTAGTGTCATAGCTTTGGTGTTACCATTGTCTTGTTTCTGTATGTACTAGAGTGCGACAAATAGACTTGTAGACTCTTCAATAGTATGACACATAAAACTCTGGACACAAGCATACCAATTATATTTGAGGTTGATCTTTCATAATCAGAAGAACATTGACTATGATAAATTCATATCATTTTCATACCACTTTATTATCATAAATACCACTTTTTAACATTTGACCGAATTTAATAATCAACCGATTTTAAAAACGATGTTACATAGATTTATCTGAAATAATCCGCCCGTTCGTTTATTTGGTTGAAAATAATAAAAGTTGAAGAGTAATTTAATTTGTCTGTTTACTATACACACGGCACAGACTATAGGAGAAATAAAAATCATAACATGCTAACACAAAATAACAAGGCATTTGTTCCTAAAATCAAAAATATTTTTTTCTACGAACATTTTTTTTATTTATTAAATAAAAATAATATACAAAAAATATTACAAAAAGCTTTGCAAAATTTCTGTCTAATAATTATACTTTTCTACATTGTAAAATGATCGTTACAGCGATTTTGCCCAAAACTATTTTGCAGTTGTTAAGTACCTACGAATTTCAGGTAGGCTATTTTTCTTTGGGCTGTCTTTTTAGAGCCACTTTTAATGCGAATTTTGTTATATTCTACCTCGGGTACACTTTTACGCCGCATAAGTGTATTACACTCAAATCATTTACCTTTTCAAAACCTTAAACATTGGAACTATAAAAACTATAATAAAAAATGAAAACCGAACTTTACAGTTTCGACGTTTTTTTAAAAAAATAACTTATTATACGAAACCGTTTAGAAAAAAATAAATAAAACAAACAAATATTTAGTGGCATTGCCGCGTTGAAAAAATGCTCAAAATTCAAAAACTTTTCACGTTTCCTTTGCTTCGTTCTATTGTTTCTTTTCAATATTACCTGTATCCTTTACTTCTACAAAAAGTCTATGCCATGGGAATTTTCTCTTTGTGGATATTTTTAGGATTTTTGATAGCCAGAACATCATTTAACAAAAAGTTAGGCTAAACAGTCCTACAAACCGAATTAGATCAGGACAAAAACCTACGGAGCACCTTTAGTGAAACATACGTTCTTAAAGCTGCCAATATTTTATCCATGTTGCTCTTGTTATATCACATATAAGTAATATCCAATTTAATCACAGAAATGTAACGGTTTGTGGACATGTTTAATGTTTATACTAGTGGAAATTATCTAGTCAGACTCGCTTGACTGATTGTTGCTTTTGGCATACTTAAATAACGATTGCATAGAGACTTCGTTTGAAAAGCTTTATTACTTTAAAATCCTGGAGAAATCGTATAAACTTCGCACTCTAATCTATATGAGAGATTTTGGACGATGTTAGTTAATAAAATGAAGACACGTTAATGTTATTAGTGAGTTGCCCGAGTTCCGAAGCGTCCTCGGGAACATTCAAATTGAATGAAAATCGCTGTTGCATGAGCTCTGCTCACAGCTCTCGATATTTCACTTGAATGATCGTCAAGATGACCGTTTGACTAATCCACTTCACTGTGCAATCATTAAAGGATCTATTATCATAGAGTATGTCACATAGATATACAATATTTATCAAAGAGTAATTTTGTAAACTTCTAAATGTGGATGTATGTATTTGTCCTTTTATCATGTCAAAACGATGTCTTCAGTATATTTTTGGTATACAAAAATGTTTTGGTAGTTCCTGCGACTTTTATGGCCGGCGCTTGGTCGAATTCTATTCTAGACAGAATTTATTAATATTGCTTGTACTTTCCACAATATATTTTTTATTATATTATAGCCAACCGGTTCCACTATTTAACAATCATCAGGGGGGCTCTAACAACTGAAATTCTGTTAAAAATAATAGAAATAAATTGTCTGAGGATGACAACATGTCTGGCGTTTTCTAAAACTAATAATATGTTAAATATTTAGAAAGCGCAAGTGATATTAATACATTTTGATGTCCCGAGGCCGGAGAGTGACAAGCTATTTTTCATTCGAATATGTTATTGGTTTCCAACTGGAAAGCTACATTATTAATAAGACGATCACAGAAGTGGACTAACTAAATGCCTTGGGCAAATCATAGAATACACCAAGTGCATCTTGAGAGGTATTCCAAGGCTTCATAAATTTTCTTTGATAATTCAACACTAGCATCGACTGTTGTTTTACCCTTAGCGAAACTAAATTTTTATTATAAAATAAGCCTAATTGATTAAAATAAAACAACGTTTGATGAGGTATAGCTTTTCCAATTATTTTACTAAAGGCAGGTAAAATGAATATAGATTGATAGCTGGTGGATCAGACGAACCAACAGATTTAAATAGAGTTCCCTTACTAAGTTCAGGAAAAATGCCATGTAAAACACAACAAACTAATATTATAGTTATGTACAATGTAAATATATTTAAAACTATAAAAACCAGTAATCTACTGTATTCGTTATCCCATAAATGATAAATCTGATGTATTTTTATTAATGTATTTTGTAAACCACTCAAAAGACTTTTGTGATATCATTTTATCAACAGAAGAAAATTCATAATTATTTTTTCACTCTTACTTGTTGCTTCAATAATGATCCTGCGGTGCTTGGTGACGAATTAGGAACTTGCGCAGTTTCTGCTGCAATATTAGTGGATGAATATACAAACTGTGTTGTAACATCTCATTACTAGGTGATAGAGTTTCACAGCGACTCCTCCGGATTGGCACCACCGCCTTAACTATTTCTGCCGCCATAACGTCAGTTCTTGCCGTTTATATGTTCCGGTTCGGAAGGTAAGCTACACGGTAAGCTTACTTTTGCTCGAGGCCTAACACCTCGGCTTCAGATTGATAACGCACCATCATCACCTTTGGTGTCCCTAGGCGACTTGAATTTCTAACCACCAGGAAGTCCGTCTGCTTGTTTGCCTTCCAATATAATAAAAAATCACCCTTTTTCATTGTCGTACACTTACAACTCCAATTCTAAAACTTTGGCTGCAAGTCCTTCAATATTTTATTATTTAAATAATAATTATGAATATTTTACTTTTATAACTTGCTGATTCAGATTTTCCATATTGGATAGCTATTGATTAATTTTGTCAAAGTTATTTTGAGCATTTAAATTGCCGTTTGAAGTATTGCTAGAGGCTAACTATATCGTTTCACAGTTTAAATTATTTATGTCATTAATAACTGGGATAGAATTATTCGATTGTTGATAGAAGACGTCATGTTGACCAAAAACTTGTTTGTCTTAAATATAAAAGTAAATAGCAATATCACTATTTGTCGCCTAATTATAAAAAAAATATCATAGCTATCTTTTGTCATAATATAATTAAATAAAATGAATTCGAGTCAACAAAACTCAAGAAAAAAATTGATATTGATTAAAATTTTAAATTACATATATGTCTCACATTATGTTATTATATAAGAAGATGCTTTCGGCCAGTGGCAAGTTTTGAACCTACTGCAAAAAGAGTGCTCGCTATTTTACCCTCCAAATCCTAATGGTCGCAGCAATAATAGAGACAGTAATGGCTATCTGGGTGAGATTTTTTTAGGACTCGCTGACTAGTGTATAGGCCAGTAATCTCAGTTATTTAATCATTATACTAGCAGCCGGACGTAACATCCCTACGTCAAAATATCGAAGAATTCGCAACAAGGTTTCACCCATCTTTTACGTAAAGAACCAAATATCTCCTCGAGGATACAGCTCCCTTACCGACCTAGATACACACAGCTATGTTACATTTTTATATTACATTCTCAAGAACTTTGTTATCATGTCATCAATAAAAAACCTTCTTCATTATAAATATATTCTCCTCGTGATCAACTTGAACGGCATTACAAAGTCAAAGAAAATGAATATCAAGATACTCTTATAATCCTAACACCGAATGTTTACACTTTATCTTATAAAATCATGTAAGAGAAGACGCCATACTCTTTATATTAATAAAATGTCGCAAAAAATTACAGACAATTGAGTACACGAAAAAGTATTTATTATAAATTGACAGATGGTGTCAGTTTATAAATAATGATTGGATAATGTTTACAGTATATAGATAAATGTTTAGGGATAAAGTGGGTACTTATCCATAAATTACTTATTTACCCAGCAAAGTAGTACGTTTGATGCAGTTTTGTAAATGTTATGATAATTTATTTTTTTAATACAATAATTTCAGCCCAAACATTTTATATTGTTACTCTAAACTTTGATTTTAGAAATCTTTGCAGAGGCAAAAAGTTATAAGGTCATTAGTACATTATTTTTAATGTCAAACATGCTGAACCGATTGACGTTGCCTGGACCTAACTATGATATTTTTAATTTGCACCTTCATCTGACACTGTACAAAACATACAACATAACAAAAAGCAATTAGCAAAATTGGTACATCCGTTTCCGCGTCATAATATTTTCTAATGGTCGCCCGTTGGTCGAAATTCGACCATAATAAATTTTAATATCTTGTTGATGAGAACGCTATCTTCATTTCTCAAGACTAACTATTTGTTTCCTGAATAGTTAGTGCGCCATCTGTGATGTTTTATCGTTATCATCAAAATATTTGTTTGTGTGTGTCAAATGCATGGTAGTGTGGGTAATGTTTTATTTATTGATTAAATGTACACATAAACTACAAGTGCGCCAAATTTTATGCTCCTGCGTGCGCGCAATTTTCGTAAAAAAGAGTCCAAAGTTTTGGCATCACGTATTAATATATAGATGACATATAATATCGCTTACCCTAAACGCAAGTTATTTTTCGCAGGTTTTCAAATTTGTGGATCCGTAGTAAGCTACTTTGAGCTTAGCCAAAGCTTTAGTCTGAAATTCAAAGCACAAAAACCGTCGTTTAACAGTTATGAATGAGTCACCCAATGAATGAATGAACGTCACCTTTAAAAGGCAATGCAGCAGTGTACCGACTAGTCTGTGGATCGCGAGTAGTAAGTACGTAAATTTCCTCACAGTTGCGATCATCTGGACTGAGATAGGAAGTAGACCTGTTAAAGGTACCAAATATAATAAAATATTTTTTTTCAGGATCTTGAGTTGCAGCATAACAAGAAACAATGTTGTTGACATACAACATTATAGGAGCGGAACCCATAATGACGTATCCAAGCACTGTTACTAACGCGTGCGCCTCGTGCGGCAACGAAGTGGTGTAATGAATATTTGTCGGTACATCGGAAAATATGCGGAAATATAAAAGTACCGTTAAAAATACAGATTTTACCACGGATTCGAATCCAAAAAATTTGAATCTATTTTCACACTCATTGACATATTATTTTAGCAATGATTCTGCAGCATTGGGTGGATGAACTGAGAGTTTTATTAGTTTCAGCGATGAATAATTTTTCAAACTCTGTGGCTATGCCTTATTGTTCTGCTGTGTTAAAATCATCTATTTTTAAGGAATATTCATTATCGAAAATTCTGTTTTTTACAGTTACATAATCAATAATATTCCAGGTAGCTTTTATTTTATTTGTTTATTGTTAAACAATATTTTTGAAGCACATCGATTTCGCAATATTACAAGCGTTTTTTTTATTAATATTTAGAATTTTTGTACGTATTCTTTAAATACAATGCTAAGATTTTTTTTTTATAACACAATTCATGTCACCTTTTCTGCTTTTATGAATTCCTAAAGTTTGACTTTCTCTTAGATCTCTATGATTAATAATTGCTGACATTATTTAGATCTAAAAGTCTCTAGATGTGCCTTTTATATCAAAGTAAATAATGATTTAAATAAAATATTTGGATCATCACTATACGGCAACGTTGGAAATTCTTCTTTTAACAAAGTCTTATTTTTTTCTAAATGACTTACACAGTGCAAAAATAATATCTTTTCTTTGAGCTTTTTGTATACTTCTTGGCACTTTGAATCAGAATCTATCTCTTTGACCATTTATTTATTGATTGGTGTCATATTTGTTAATATACTGTCTATATAAGTGGCACATGTAGCTGTTATCTTAAAAAATGCTGTGCAAGTTGTATGGTCTACAGATATTTAAAAACTTTAGTAATTGCGTTGATTATTCTAATATTTAAGTTACAACAGATGACAACGTTAGTCCTAGAATTAGTAACTTGAAACATATTTTTTTGGTTTTTACTTTTTTTGCTTTGTTATTTACTGGCAGGAAGTGGTGCGTATTAAGAGAAAAACTGGAAAACTTGCATAGGAAAAACAAAACTTTACACAAATTGTAAATAGCTATCAACTTGTAAATTGTAAATTGCTAGCTTCAATCAACGTGAAGCGATACAAATTTCGCCAAGTCGGCTAGTAGTTAATCAAATAAGTAATAAAATACACCTATATACACCCATATACACCTCTGCGTGAAAAACAAACAAAATATTTAAGGGAAATACTACTTTTTATGTCCATATAAATATAGTTCAAAGTCTGAGTAGTATTACGGCATGAAGAATTAAAAAGTTAATAAAATAAAACCATATATGTATCAATATATGTATGTAATAACAATATTAAATAAAAATAAAGTATGCAACAATATTTCACTCATATGCGTCATAAAATAGGTACTGATACCGAGTCGACATTATTACAGTCCGTATAAAAAGAGTAGAAATTAGTTATATCGAAACTATTACACAAGGGCTTACAGATTGTCTTGATGTGATAATTAAAAGTAAAACTTTTTCAAAAAACTACAAAATTCCTTACTAAAATCTACTTTCGATATAAATATTTTTTCTATTTCCAATTTATAATTTTTACAAAATTGTGTTGCTGTTTGTTTGTATCAGCCGTTTCTCACTGTAATTAGTGGGCTTAAAGTATAACCTACTAATATACCAATTTCGCATATAACAGTAGTTCCCTTAGAATTCCCCGTGTTGGTCCGGGCTCCTTTGCAGAATAGACCATCTGCCTTCTTGCCAGGCAGCTCGTAGAAGGCGTGCATAGGCTTACCGTCACTAACACCGTGGCATCCTACTAGGTGGTAGAGTTTCGCAGCGACTCGCCCGGATTGGTACCACCGCCTTACCTATTCCTGCCACCACAATGTCCAATGCTTGCCGTTGACGTGTTAAAGTTCGGAGGGTAAGGTAGCTGGTAAACTTACTTTTGCTCCAGGCCTAACATCCCGGTCTCAGGTTGGCAACGCACCATTACTACCTTTGGTGTTTGTACCTCCTCACAATATTTGTAACGATATTTAGCAACTAATACTGTATCAGTAGTGTTATAAAGCAAAAGCTAGTTTAGTACTAACTTATGAAATATCACCATAAACTTCCGAAACCTCGCACTACGCATTTGGGTAACATTTTTGATAAATGCAATGAGCATCGCCTGAAAAAACTTAAAAAAACTCTAGTCAGTGAACATTTTTCAAAAATAAACACAACTGACAGACATTTTTCAAAAATAAACACAACTGACATTTGTCAAAGGGGTTGTCCCTGCCAGACCAATTTTGATAAAAATCATCAAAATAATTGGTCACGAAAATGAGCGATTTTACGTTATCCTATTAGTATATCCACGTTACACCTAAAACGCAAAAGCTTTTTCTAGAAAACATTGTACCTAAACATCTCAATTTAGGAAATGCTATTTAAAATATAGTAAAGCGGAGAAAATTCGGATGTTAAAGAACAAAAGTCGTGGGGTGAAAGATAACGTGACGTAAAGACATCTGAAATATTAGTTAATAAGTACTTTGAACTTTTAATTAAATTTAAGTTGTCAACTACGTTCTACGTTCTGGCTAGAGACAGCTATACGCGTGTAATCGATACTTACAAGTCCCCAAATGAATAGGTTATAACAATGTCAAGTTTCATGTTTTTTTTTTATAGAAGAGGAGGCAAACGAGCAAGTGCGTCACCTGATGGAAAGTGATCACCTCCGCCCACGGATATCCGCAACACCAGGAGTATCACAGATGCGTTGCCGACTTTTAAGGAATGGGTACGCTCTTTTCTTGAAGGTTCCTAAGTCATAATCGTTTGGGAATACCGCCCTCCGTAACTGATTCCACAAAGGTGTTATACGGGGTGAAATATGTCTTCGGAATCGCACAGTTGTAGGCCGCCACGCATCAAGATGATGGGCAGGATACCTTAAGCTCTGACGTGATGTCCGAAGGTGGAAATCAGCGGCTGGAATCAAACCAAACAACTCCTCAGAGCATTTTCCATGATAAATGCGGTAGAGAACACTGAGTGACCCAACATCTCTACGCAACGCTAAAGAATCAAGCCGACTGGTAATTGCCCAGTCATTGATAATTCGAATTGCTCTACGTTAAATGCGGTCAAACGGAAGGAGCTGGTACTGTGGAGCCCCTGCCCAGAGTTGAGAACAGTACTCCATATGAGGCCGAATTGGCGCTTTATATAGTTGTAAGCGATGGGCCGGCTTGAAATACTGTCTCGCTTTACTGAGCACACCAAGTTTTTTAGAGGCTATTTTAGCCTTCTCCTCCAGATGACCACGAAATTGAACATTACTCGAAATGTCAACGCCAAGTATACCAATGCAGGCTGTGGCAGAAAGGGAAACGCTCTCAAATCGAGGAGATGCGACAAAGGGAGTCTTTTTAGCGGAAAACGCGCAAACTTGTGTCTTGTTAGGGTTAAATTGCTGTTTTAATGTAAAGTAACAAAAAAAATTGTTTATGTCAATATATTGAGTATTAGAATAGGTTTTTTACAGTTTTTTATATGGTTTTTACTGTCTACGTTTTACGACTTATATTTCTTGTGTTTTATGTCTTAGATACTTTTTAGTGATTTGTATTTAGTATATAATGTGAGAATGAATAAATAAGTAGCGTTTTAAAGGAAAGTTAATAACATAATTAGGCCATATGGCCTAAGTTTAAGTCTAAGTCTAAGTCTAAGTTTTGTCGATTTTGGTAATTTTTTTTACCCTAGAGATGTGAAACTTAGAATGATTAAGGTCTAAGTTATCAAATTAATGTGCACGCGAGCGCTGTCCAAGCGTGCATAAGTACGGGAAGGCCGCTCACGTTTATTTTATATTGGTGAAGCGGGAGATGAGGTAGTATAAATTAAGGCACTGCAAAAATGCGCCGCCTTCTAAAAACGGAGCGAGGTTAGATGCTCAGTTTAGTGCTAGAGTATGTACCTAGACTTAGGATTTGACCTAGAATAAGTAAATATTATCGAGTATCGCCTCTGTGGTCTAGCGGTTCAGTTGTTGGACTTGACTGCACGAGGT
>NJDC01000247.1:223841-235130 GCA_002245475.1 Calephelis virginiensis | reverse complement strand
TCTCTTATTTCCTCCGTTTATACATTTAACAGAAAAAAAACAATATTAAAAATATAAACATAAAAAATATTATTACTACTTACTCTTTATTTTACACAATAAAAATTACAGAAAAACGTAAGTACAACGGGCGAGCTTATCTTTAACGAATGAAATTTCTTCCAGCCAACTCGTTAAATGGAAAGAATAAATGAAATATGTAACTCTGGTGTACAAAATATACTAAAAATAACTTCTCTATCCACTTTAATATAAAGAGCATAATATATACTGAAATATAACTACCAACACAAACGGAGCTTAAATCACTTCAAGAAAAAGTTCCTTGAATTGTTTTTTGAATGAGACAAAGGTTACAAATTCACGAATCTCACAAGGGAGTGAGTTCCATACCTTACTGGGTGAACTGCAAAAGAGTGCAAATAGGCAGCAGAATGGCTTGTGGGAAATCTCAAATGAGTAAATACGTACGACAGCGTGAATTGTGCTAATGTAAACAAATTAAATGAATTGCTTTAATAATGCGGATGAAATAAAAATTTTAACAGCAAACAAAGGATGAGAAATTTTCTGCCCTTTTTATTGAGAGTCATTGTAGTTTAGTTCGAAAACTAGAATTATGGTAATTTTTTTTATACCAAACTCGTAACGAATACAAAGATTTCGCAGCTTTTCAAGTTTATTCACTACCTTTTCAGTGGCATCAAGGTAACATGCGTCAGCGTAATCAATAACGGGGAGTGTACGGGGATGCAATAAATAAATTTTACGTTTAATGGGAAAAAACTTTTATTTAAAGTTTACTCCTAACACCCCGAAGGCTACCGAAAGCAGCCCCGCTACACGCACGTATAAACTTTCACCTCCCATTCTATTAGTTTGGGGTTGGTTTTTGTAAAAACACGTATCTTACGTAACAATCTTACGTATCATATGTTTGAACTTAGGTCTGTAACTACAAGTATATCGAATTTCAGCCTTGCCATACAGTTATGTTTTTTCAATGAAATTTAGTCGAAAATTAGTTCAATCTAATAAACCATACAAAAGATATTATTTAATTGACTGAAGAAAAAAAGAATAAAATTACCTTGTGTTTAAAATAATAACCTATTTCCCTTGATCATGGCATCACGTGATACTCATTATGTGAGCGGATGGACCAATTATGATAATTATTTTTTGTTATATTAGTTATTTATTGACTGGAGAAACTTCTTATGAAAAAAAGTCCAATATTTACAATTAGGACAGGACACTGTTTGTCATCTCAGCTATGTAAAAAATAAAAGATAAATAGTAAAAAATAAAAGATTTTCTTTCTCATACATTTTATCATCTGTATTAAAGCTTTTAACTATATCATACCTAGGACATTGCATTTGAAATGAGATCATCTCTTCATCACAAAACATGCTGTGCATTAGGTACAGCAATTACTATAATAATTATTGCTTCCACTTTTGGCAAATGCAACTGCGATGTTAGCGCAACAAAAACAAATTGATGCTTACATACACCAAAGGTTCTGAAAAATAATCACTGGTTTATAAAAATAAATGAAATTGGATTCTCTGTTTATAATCTGTACCTTTGCCTTTACAAATATATAAATTCACAAATAATAATGATATAGTAAGTAGTAACTAACTACTTTTATTTTAGAAAAAAATCTCAATAGGTACATAAATAACTTTTCTGTAAATTCCACGCGTACGAAGTTGATATTTGGTATTACTAGTTTAGCTAAGCTTGCTTCATTGTGATATTTTAGTTTAAGCACGTATTGTCTGATGTTTCTGATAAGTTTTCACACTTTTAAAAAAATCCTTAGGATTAAAACCTGCACCTATACTTTCGTCTCTCACTAATAAACTGTACAGCTGTAGGACTAACTGTCATTAATTTATATGACATATTTTGTGGCCACGTTAAATACAAAATAGATATTGCTATCGCTTTTTACATGGTTCGATCCCAAGAATTCTGTGGATTACAAAATGAGAATGTTTATGTAGATTGAACAGTTGTCGAAATTCAGAGATAGGTAACCGGCAAGAAGAAATGATTTATTAACTACACTTGTACTTTCCACGTTATATTTTTTATTATTTAATAATAAGAGAAAATAATAAAAAATATATTGTCAAAAGAACAAGTGTAGTTAATAAATCATTTCTAAAATGAAATTCCACCAAACACCGACAATAAGAAATATAGTAAACTAATCGGCAAGAACTCGCTGTTATTTTCATACAGAGGCCAATTTAAAAAACGTAATGTGTTCTATCAAGGATAAATAAAGATTACAAATCCTGTTCGCAGACATATTATTGGCGAGCTATAACACAAAATGGATCAAGATATATTTATTTCATTTTATATATATCCACTCCTGATATAACCAATCCTGACGGATTTTTTTAATCAGGATTGGTTATTAAAATCAGCCGTATGTGGTCTAGCGGTCCAGTTGTTGGAGACATGAGGTCCCATGTGCGATCCCCAGGTCGCGCAACAATAAGAAAATGTGTAATATCAATTTTCTGATAAAAAGACATTTGTTTTTCGAAGTGAAAACTTCTTTAGCGGCGTCGCGCACTTTTTGGAATGGGTAAAAACTTCTAAACTCGCATCAGGACATGTAACCTGATCGAAAATTCGTAAGACGGATGGAGAATAAACAGCCAGCGCGGCGTAGGAGAGGAAGTATCCCCCTCTCTTTCTACGGCGCGGCGAAAATTTATGCTTGCTCCTGCTGTTTCTTTTAGACGGCGCAGGGCGCTTGTGCGAATGTTCGTGTTGTCATTTTTGTGTACGCAATAAATGAATATTGTATGCTATTGCATAAATGATAGTAATTTCATAACGACAATTGAAGCAATTCCCTAACTATTCCAAAATATCAAAAATGCACTACGTTAATATTCAAGTTTTCACTTCTGCCGGCACTCAAGGAGTGCAACTCTTCGTTTTTTTTACCCGGGAATGGCTATAGGCCTAGCTAGCATAAGGCTTGCCACATATCTGAATGTGAGACTTAGTATCTTCGGGTAGTCGCGGGAGCCCTGGTTGTACCTTGCCTACCGCTTATCTCTCGCGGATACAGGCGTTAAAATACTTATTTTTGTTTCATTACATTGTCATACAAAATATTTATACATTTATTGATACAATAAATTATTTTTCTTTCTAGATTTTAGATTATTTTCCACAACTGTGATCAAATTCTAAAGACCTATCAAGTGTCTAGGTCTTCTGGAATCTGGTAGTGGCTTAGATTTTTAACTGTAACTCAGCGAGTGAATTAATCGGTCATTAAATACGTATTTTTAGACGTTAGTATGCTAACAGTCAATAAAACAATTTTTTTTAAATTTTGTATTCTAGGCAACCTTCATATTTAACAAATGTGCCGAATTTCGGGTGAATATGTTGCTCAATTTCCAAGTTCTGAAAGGGTCAAATAGTTTTAGTAGCGGCAAATAGTTGGTATAGTACGACACTACGTATTGCGTCGCCAGTTTCTTTCTTTGAACTTCTAACCTCGTGTCTAAATTTATTAAATCTTTTTTCATTCAACTTCAAAAGTTCATCAGTGTGTTTATTATGACTCATTAGTATGTACGAGTCAAATTTTTCTAAATATTAATAACTTAACCCCAACCTATTATGAAAACACAGAAATTTGAACGATAAGGCACGTTTACTTCATTGACTTCATTTTAGACCCAATGTGGCCGAGGATTCAAGATTAAATATTTTTAAAAACAGATGTGTACGATTGTAATAAATAAATTAACTAATCTAACTCTCAAGTCTATCTAGCAAATAATTTGTTTGTTTTGTGAGTCAATAGCATTTTACGTATCGATATCAATACTTATAAGTGAACTATAACTAAATACCAGAATAATTATAACAAACATCTATCGTTTTAGCACAAAAAATGAAACACTCGTTGAACAATATGTATTAATGTACTATTTAATATATGCGCTTCGGCTATATTCGTCAAGCTTCGGAAATCCGAATGTGTTTTAAATATATGTGTATGGAGTTGTTATTACATAATTAATAATTTCGCTTAAATTTAGATTAGGTCAGCAATTTAAAAATAAAAGTATAAAGTTTAAAAATAATGAAAGTGTAAAGCCGAAGGGCATAATTTAAATAGTAGTACTAAGTAATAAATAAATATCCCTGGACAAGTTACACAAATAGAATCTAACCCCAAAGTAAGCAAATTATATGCTTGTGTTATGGGTGTTAGTCAACGATAATATTACATAGAAATACTTAAATATATACTAGAATACATTTAATAAACATCCAGACCCGGAAATGCAGATATCTAAATGTTCATCACACAAATGCCTGCCCCCGTTGGGAATCGAACCCAAGCCTCGCGCCATATACAAATATAAACTTTGAATTATTATGTAAACAACAAGGTATTATAGAACTCCAAATTTGCTCTAGTCTCGCAGTCATATTTTTACCATTTTTCATCAGGAATTTTAGGCGGAACCAGTTTCGCCTAAAATTCCTGATAGCACTGCGTTTTTACACTATCACATTTTCTCCAATACTTTTTAGAGTAGTTTTAACAGGCTTAAAAAAACTAGGAGGTTTTCAGTTCTAACATACTATGTTGTGATTATTCGGTCAATAGCCAACCAATTTTATTGGTTCTTTTCAGAAAAATATGCCATGATTGCAAAGGTTGTCATACTATTTTATCATGATCCAATAAATTACTTTCGATAACTACTATCTACACATACTGACAAAATTGATGTGGGATCATTTTACAAATTATAAAATCACGACGCGATGCGCAATGAAACAGTAAGAGACAGTTTTTGCAGTTTTACTGCTTTAAATTAATGCCATTAAAAAAAATGCCAAGCATGCATAATATTTTGAAATCACAAATACGTAAGTGTGTAATAATATAATATAATCGCCTCTGTGGTCTAGCGGTCCGGGTGTTGGACTTGACTGTATGAGGTGCCGGGTTCGAATCCCGGGTCGGCCACCAAAAAAAAATTGGATTTTTTTAAATTTTCTAACTAAAAAAAAGTTGGTCGGTATTGGAAATGTGCCCGGTTGGCGATAGGCTTGCCACCTATCACATTGTGGGACTTAATGTCTTCGGCTAGTCGTGGGTGCCTTGGTTGTACCTCTGCCTACCTCTTCGGGGATATGGGCGTGAAGATACTTTGTTTCTAATAATATAAAATTTTGTTGCTGTTTTTATGTCAACCAGCAAGCATACAGCCCCTTGATGGTAAGCGACAACCGTTACTTATAGACACCATGTCTGATAAAGTCATCTTGACGTTCTGTGTATTAGAAGGCCTAATAAATAAATGAATCGACTGAGGTTACCAACGATTTCAATGATCTTGCTGATGATGATTCATTCAACATATGCTCGCTACTTACGAGCTATTAGGCAAAGAGGTAGAGAGTCTATTTTATACAGAAGAGCTGGACTAATTTGTGAATTTTTCCATATCCTATCACACACTACTCCATTACAAAAAAAAAGCATTTAGAGTTAGAAGAAAAAACAATCAAAGTGCTGCATAAATATGACGCCTCGAGCTGGTTTATGTTTTCCCTTTCAGTATAATATAGCTTAGTAGCATATATTGATTAAACTTCAAAAATATATCTTAAAGTTAAATTTTAATTTCTGTTTTTTTTTATAAACTTTACTATTTTACTTGTGACGATGAATACATTTTCAGATCTCACTCAAGAGACGTGAGCAAAATGTTCTTTTACTGGATCATCCATTTTAGAAGTTCTGCCTAAATTCTACAAACAGCAATGCTTTCACAATGAAACTTTTAAAATTTTCTCCCCAGCTCAAAGACCGGTAAAAATGCAACTGCATAGTTTTGTGTGGTTTCGCTAAAAGTTTCGTACAAAAGTAGTAGAAACTAAAAAAGTGGTTTTCAAATAGTTACTGTAAGTGTATATTTTTAATTTGTTATATCAATAAATATTTTTAGATCCCGGCCTCAGGTTGGCAATTCATCATTACCACCGTTGGTGCCATTATGTGAATTTCTTACCATCAGGATATCCCTCTGCTTGTTTGCCTTCCAGTATCATAAGAAAAACAGTAAAATCAGCTTTTCTCTATTTTTTATAGTTCTGTATTCATCATGCAAACATCTGTGTTGAATTCTGGAAAAAATTTTTGGTGAATTCTGGAGAACTGTAATATAGACTTGACCTAGTGCAAGCTTGTTTACTGTTTCCTAAAATTTTCTACACTTTATGTGAAAATGAAATATGTCTTATTACTAGCCATTTCGTACATTGGTAAAAAGCAGCTTTTTCACACAATTTTGTATTTTTGACTTCTTTGGCGGCGTTGCGTATTTTTACGGCGCGGTGAAAATGTATACCTGCGCCTGCTGTTTCGTTTAGACGGCGCAGGGCGCTTGCACAAATGTTCGTGTTGTCATGTTTGTGTACCTACGATAGCGCAATAAATGAATATTGTATTATACCACATACAGCTGTGGTCAACTAATTAGGGACATGCAAGATAGTGAAGAACAATAACCGGTTATGTACATACAAATATAAAACCATATTGATTTCTCAGTAACTATTATTTGCATAATTTGGTCCGATTATTATGCTTTAAATGGCTGTAAAGAAAAGAATAAATAAATAGAAAAAGGATTTAATATCAAAGGTATTCAATTTTAAGATATAATTCTGTAGCTGGACATTTGATTGGGGACAGTAAACTATAATGAAAAATAGAGTTAAACAAAACTAATAATCTGCAGTATTATAAAATCTTTAACAGCTCTTCTTCTCAGTGTGCGGCCGCGTTCCGATCCGGTGGTAGATTTATTATTATATAGACCTGTCACAAGTGCCTCTTGTAGGTTTATGTGAAATAAAGATGATTTATTATTATTATTATTTTATTACGTGTAAAATCAGTACCCAATAGCAAAACCTTTGTTAGTAATTACCGCTTGACACCGATGTGGCATAGACATCATCAGTTTCTGGCATGTTTCGACAGGAATGTTTGCCCGTGCCTCACAAAAAGCTTCATTAAGTTCATCTAAAATTGTGGTACGACAAGTGGCTACTTTTTGCTTGATTTCGTGAAAAAGGTGCTTGATTGGGTTAAGGTCTGGGCTATTTGCTGGCCAATCTAGCACCGATACTGACTAACTGGTAAGAAACGACTTGACTGAACGGGTGGTATATTTCGGGTCGTTATCATGCTGAAACGTCCATATAATAGGGAGATGCTCCTCATCATAGGGAAGCATCGTTTCCTCCAGTATTGCCTAGTATTGATGTTGGTCTAAGTTACCCTGAACTTTCCTCCCAGGTCCCACTCCACGTCCAGAAAATTAACCCCACATTTTAATGTTTCCACCGCCATGTTTCACCTGCTTTTTTGTGAATCTTGGATTCATTTCCGCTTTTACTGGACGCCGTACGTATTGCCTTCCATTTGAAGAAATCAAATTAAACTTGATATCGTCAGAGAATAATACAAGTTGCCATTGGGCGTAGGTCCAATGTCCATACTTACGTGCGAACGCCAAACGAGCATTCCTATGTTCTTTCTTCAACAACGGTACTTTGCGAGTCACTCTTCCAAACAACCCTGCGAACGGCGTCGAACGGTCCTCGCTGAGACTGTCCTCTTTCGTCTGTCCCAAACACTTCGTGTTTAATTGAAATAGAGCCTAGAAATGGATCTTTCTTAGCTAACCTGGTTATCATTCTATCTTTTTGTGGAGTTGTTTTTTGTACCAGACGTCGTCGAACGGTCCTCGCTGAGACACCAGCTCTTTCGTCTGTCCCAAATACTTCGTGTTTAATTGAAATAGAGCCTAGAAATGGATCTTTCTTAGCTAACCTGGTTATCATTCTATCTTTTTGCGGAGTTGTTTTTTTCGATCTTTTTGTTCTGGGTACATTTAAATCTGTGTTATTGCATCTGGCATGTTGCACTGCATTATATACCATAGTTTTTGAACAATTTAAATGTTCTGCTATCCTTCGGTATGGCCAACCATGCTCGACAACAAACTTCATGAAAATTTTTCGTAGTGTGGGATCGCAACTTTTATTTTTACCCGTTTTTCTTCAAAATATTTTTCAAAACTTAAAATAAATATCGGGATTGCCGCCAAAATTACCACGAAACAATAAGAGAAGAAGTAAAAAAGTATTGAGATTCAAATTTTGAAAATAGAAGGCAATAACTCAGTGTCCCTTATTAAATAGCCAGCCAGCATTATTTGAACAAATAGCACTACGATAATCTATGACCTATACTGTAAAGAGGTTTAATGTTTAAGAAGTTGTTATTGTTTGTATAATTAGGGAAATAAATGACTAATTATACTTACATGTAAGAGATATGGAATATGGTTTAGACTCGTTGGAAAATAAAAAATAAATTCACATTTCGGTTTAACCAAAGAGTGTCCCTAATTAGTTGACCACGACTGTATATGATAGTACTTTCATACTGATAATTAAAGCAAATCATGCAAAATTATTCTCTAACCATTCCAAAATATCAAAAATGCACAAAGTTAATATTCAAGTTTTCACTTCTGCTGGCACTCCCAGAGTGCAACCCGTTGTTTTTATTGTATACAATTTGAATAAATTATGTTATCTCAGTTGTCTTTATTTCCTGTCGGAAATCATCTAGGTGTACATCCAGGCTATCTGTGAAGTTCGAAATGTACAGAAAGACTAAAATCCAAACATCTTAATGGTAACAAAAAATACGAAATGTTAATTATGATTACAGCGAGTACATAATACAGCCGCATAATAAAACACAAAATTTCACAGACGCTTTTATAAAGTTACTTACGCACTTAATTAACAAAGTTCGAGCTCTTAACCTATATACAGTGCATAAAGCACGTTTCCTAGCAGATCAGAGGGGTATACGTTATACTAGGTATTTGAAGTAACACAAAAACAATTGTCCTTGTTTGAAACTAGCTTTTCCCGTACTGCGTTCGTGCTCTTCAATTTTACTTACGAGGTTGTTCCGGCATAAATAAATTCCCCAGTAAAATCAAGCCTAAATGTTACTCTATAGATTTCTCTAACTCCTAAGTGAGAACCCCAACGGAACCAGTCCTATAATCACTACTTTATCTTTTATGTAGTATAAGCTCGACTATTACGAATTACTTGAGATACTGGCATAAAAGGCAGGTTTTTTGTGTATGCTAATCTTCATTAAAATAGGTTTCAGTAACTTTGAAGTCAAAACTTAACAAACACACATATCAGTTACGCATTTATTGTATTATTGGTAGCCAGCCCCAACTTTGCGCGGATTTATATACTAATAAAAAAAATTTTTTTTTTACAAATCTTTCTCTTCAATTTCTTTATCTGTTGAAAAAAAGTCGCATCAAATTTACTACCTAGTTTTAAAGTACTAGGAATACCTACATAGTGACAGACATCGGAAAGCGATTTAATGTTACACTATGTAGTGCCGATATACTTCCATTACATAGTATAATACAAAATCATACTAAAACTCAAGTTCCTTTTTTGTATTTTGAGGTAGGGATTTCTTCTGTGGTTATAAATTTCTTCTTTTGTAGCGCGAAACAAGCACACATGACACATTATATCTAGTGGGGTGAGTGTGAGTGATATAGCTAGGTTTAATTTTAATTAACAATAAAGATGTAATAGTTTTATATAAAGACTCCAGTTTTTAAGCACCAGCGGCACCCTGCTACTTCTCCTTTTCTTATTTTGACTTGCTATAAACCAATTTTAACAAAACACAATCGATGATATTTTTAACAACTTGATTATCAAAGGATTTTCATTTTCTAATTTTATGTTTTAAGTTTGTCACCCATGCATACAACAACCAATTGACATGAAAAATGAAATCATTTTTTCACGACACACTTAATAATTTAAAAAGTCACTATGTAGCATGTAAGGTTTATCATTATATCTGACGCTTAATATGTACAATGTACTGCTGCTTTACATCTTTAATTCTACAGATAGCAAAATCAAAGTCCGTTGAAAACAAGCAAAATATTTCTAGATGAATTGATCGTCCATGAGAAAGTACAAGTTGTCTTATGGGAGAATCTGATGTTACTTTTCTTTTAATGTTCTTTTAAATATAACTGTATTTAAAATTAACTTATTTTTTTGACAACTACCCTATATTGTGTTTTTAAATATTTATATAAAATATATATCAGTTATCAGTATATATCCGGACGGACACACACGGTTTCCTGATTAAGTTTCCTGCAGTTTTGATGCAGGTTCGGAAACCCAAATGCTCTTCTTTCATAGAAAATGTTCACAAAAGCGCATAGATTCTTATTTTTTTTAATTCGGAAAGAAACCTTATATCCGTTTTGAAATACGTTTGGGTCGTAAGAACGGAAAAAAGCCTAATAACATCATCCCAGACGCAGCGCTTGAGTTCTCAGGTTTTTGGTTCAGTCGCCGCAAAGGAACGGAGATATTCATTCAAAATTGAGGTGCTAAAAGTGTACTTCAGATAGGATAGGAACATTACTATAACACTAAAACATTATTTCAAATTTAGAACATCAAATCTCGTTACCATTTCTCAAAAATATGTTTGATAATTATTTACGCCTAGCTCTATGAGATTGAAAAATCACAAATAAAAAAGAAATATTTTTCATTTCATAAAACGACGTTTAAACTAAACACTCATCCCATCATGACACCACACAAACGTAGGGATTTAGCAATTGTAATTTACTAGCTGGCTCGCTAGACTTTATCCTGTCTTATGCTCACAAATTATTATGAGCTCTCGGGCTTCCAGCTTGTTGGCTCCTGTTTGGACCATATATGTGTGTTCAAGGACATCAGAAGCGGGACTGTAAACCTTTGTACTTCGTGAAAGAGATGATGAGATTGATAATTTTAGTTTAAAATATGAATGAGGACTTTTCGATAACGATTAACAGAGCATAACTGATGGCATGAAGTTAGATTAAATTATGTAAATTAATAAAATTAGGATTAACAGGATTATTGGACATGGGATTCGAATCAAATCTCAGCAGAGGTTGATTATAAGATGTAAGTACTAAGAAACTGGCACCTACTTGTTTAAAATAGGAGTATACCTGGTATTCCTATGTGTCCATGTGAAGTTGGGCTATGTGGACTATAGTCTTATAGTGATCTGTAACTAAGATCAGCATTGAAAAATATACATATGATCAT
>NJDC01000247.1:212822-223771 GCA_002245475.1 Calephelis virginiensis | reverse complement strand
TATATATATATATATATAATTTCTAATGTGAAAACAAGAACTATGTGAAAAATACGTACCGTTGAACTAATCGAAGTCAATGACTCAATACAGAATTTCGAATACATACATGCATACCTTAATTAACGAAATCCTCGAAATATTTTTTTATTCAAATATTTCAAACCTAACAGAATAACTTGCTATAAAATAAACCAGAAATAAAATCACTTTGTGCATTAATCTTATTCGTCAACAAATTTACTACCTATAATTAATTATGGGAAGAGATAAGGGTAACAATGATTAATAGTTCGAAATCAACTATTAGTATGTAGTCAGTACGTCATATTTGTAAAACATGATTTATTTAGTAGATATGATGACGTGGACGATCGGTAACATAATTGGTGAAATTTACAATTGAGTGTAGGTGCGTTTTCTTGTATATAACTTTGTTCAGAAATTTATTAGCGATGTGGAGGAAATCAGACCTAAGTGTACTAATAGATTATTAGATGAACCATAACAACGTAGAATAAACATCAAAATATGAGCATGAAATTTTAACAAGCCCATAGAAAAGACATTGAAATATGATTAAATCTGTAAACATCAAAAAAAAGGCTTAGTTTCAATGGCATATAAGCAATTGATGTAAAACCATTGAATATGTGTTAGGCCTTTTGCACTATCTGATATATTCATATAGTTTAATAAAAAAATATTTGCACACAACAAATTGGTAGAGTATGTTGGAACGCCTAAATAATTTTGTAACATTTTTGTAACATTGACTTGAATAAATATTTTTTTTCTTAGTTTTTCAGATTTTGCTGATATAAAACTGATATTCACCAATACGCAGACGATACCTGATTGTTAGCTGTTTGAAATACCAGTGGTGAAATCTTTCTTATATAATAAATACGAAAGTTTGTGAGTATATACGTATGGATGTTTGTTACTCTTTCACGTTCGAATGGCTGAACGGATTTTTCGGAAATTTTGAACAAAGATAGATTGTGACCTAGATTAACATATAGACTACTTTTAATACTGATCGCAGAACGAGGTCCTGTGAGCGTTTACAAGCGAAACTGCAACAGCTAGTATTATCTAGATTACAAAAGATTTTGGTGTGTCAAGGTAGTGAAGTGTCATATTAAAGTTGGGTCAATTTATTATATCACATTTGACACTTTAGCGAAATATGACACCTTATCATTCAAAAACATTATGTCATTGTTTCAAGTTAGTATTGCAAATTTGCTCTTTCCATTTTAAAATGCATGGTTTTTATTGTACTAAAATAAAATTAAAAACGTCATTTTATTTTTTTTTATTTTTGATTTCATTTTTTAGGTGTTGGACTTGACTGCTTGAGGTCCCGGGTTCGAACCCCGGGTCGGGCAACAAAAAGAAAATTGGGTTTTTCAAATTTTCTAATTAAGAAAATGTTGCTTGGGATAGGATACCTATGTGCCCGGTTGGCAATAGGCTTGCCACGTATCACATGGTTGAACAGTTTCTTCGGCTAGTCGTGGGTGCCCTAGTTGTGCCTCTGCTTACCTCTTCTTGGATATGGGCGTGAAGATACTTTTTTTAATTTAATATTCAAAGATGGCACAGACCATACCTTGTTTATTATTATTTATGTACAATATCATTAGATAAGAAATCTGTTCCTACATTATAAGAAATAGCATTGCGTTTATAAAACAAAGCGTTAATATTGCCTTGCTTTGATAAAGTCAGTCGATCCGACACAAGCGTTTACCGATCCGGCCACGCTTGCTTTCAAAGTCAACAGACGAATAGTGACCCGTGTTATTTCAGTGCGCTGTTCCAGCGAGATTCTACATCCTAAATCAAAGCTAATTTACATACAACAACATGTTGCGAAAACTTCTACACACTATCACAATATTTGTTATTTAAAGTGACCCTTCAAATAGAATTATGCCATAATACGAGAAAACTTTAAGGTCACGCTACGTCAAAACGTAAAATGGTCTCTAAATATTTATTTGTACTTACCGACTTTGGAAAAACGAGGTTATGTTGTGTCTCACTCTTACTCTTTTTTAAGTATGTTAAAAATTTCTTTGTCACTAGTGAACCGTGTTTGGAAATCCTTTCTAGGTTTGAAAGATCTTAATTTCGAGGTGGCTCCATTGTAACTAAGTATGGAACTGATACTGGAATCACTTGGAACTAAGAATACCTGATAAGGTAGAAAACAGATAGTAACTAGCCAGTTGAGAGACTCGGCCAGATTGAACAAATTATATTTTATAATCGCCTCTGTGGTCTAGCGGTCCCGGTGTTGGACTTGACTGCATGGGGTCCTGGGTATGAATCCCGGGTCGGCCAACAAAAAGAAAATTGGATTTTTCCAATTTTCTAAGAAAAAAATGTTGGTCGGGATTGGAAATGTGCCCCGTTGGCGATAGGCTTGCCACCTATCACATTGTGGGACTTAGTGTCTTCGGCTAGTCGTGGGTGCCTTGGTTGTACCTCTGCCTACCTCTTCGGGGATATGGACGTGAAGATTCTAACTACTAACTAATATTTTAAAATATATGCTAGCGATGTTCAATCTAAGACTATCCACGAATGGACTATCCACTCTTTATTGTAAGTTGACAGTGAAAAAGAAAATCAAAAGTAGGTTTTGTACTAGGCCACAAGACAGCGAGACACCGTCTTCATGGTGATTATAGGCCACGGTTATTTATTTTCATCAGGAAAGCTGAGTGCTTGTTTCCTATTTACATACATACATACATATCTTCACGCCAAGTCCCTTACGGGGTAGGCAGAGAGTATTGAGTGCCAGACCTCACGATCCTGACAAACCTGTCTTGCTTCCTTCACATTCATAACCCTTTTCATACAAACATGCCGGTTTCGGAGACTCTTGACACCACCCTCGGATAATATCTGATTGATCTGATCGTGAAATGTCAGGTTTGGTCTCCCCGGGTACCTACATCCATCCACATTCGCATATATCCACATTCGTATATCTGCTTTGTCAATCTTTCATCTGTCATTCTTTCCACATGACCGAACCAGCGGAGTTGTTTCCTATTTAACTATTTAAATTCATATTTTATAGTTATGTCCTACTGCAACACAGTTCTGTGTAATATTATTAAATGAGTTTATTGTTACAGATGAAATTCATATTTTATACTGGTTATATTTTTCATTCCTCTCAACATATTTTTAATTTTAGGACGTGCCCTATTCTTCGAATAAATTTCTACAAATTTTGAAGATCGAAAAAAATTCACCTCAGAGAAGATTTTAACCTTGAACCCTTTGGTTTCAAGCCAATTAATGCTCTAAGATTTTTTGCTAATGAAGATGTAACTTTTGTAGCGAAATTTCCTTTGTTTTCGTTTAAACACAATCCAAAATCTTGACAAACATTCGCATTCATAATTTGAAAAAAAAAGTTATACACACCTACATTGTAATAATGAAAATATTTTAGATTATGAAAAAATGGTATTATATTCTGTGTTATCATAAAGTTGTTGGCACTCAAATAATCGTTTCTTAACAAAATATCTAAGCTCATCTGTTAAAAAGCACGAAGGCGTAAACATTTTGACATTGTGTCTTCAACCTAAGTAGAAGCTACTACTAAGTGGACTTTTCAATTTTGCCGAGTGCGGAGAAATTT
Organism: Calephelis virginiensis; assembly: GCA_002245475.1. Lineage (NCBI taxonomy): Eukaryota > Metazoa > Arthropoda > Insecta > Lepidoptera > Riodinidae > Calephelis > Calephelis virginiensis. The sequence continues at coordinate 220,095 of NJDC01000247.1, read as the reverse complement.
ATGCAGCACTGTTTTCTTTTCATTTCAAAAAGAGCATTCGAAGCTTCGTTCTAACGACTGCAGAGATGCTTGCGCTATTAAAAATCTTTTGCTTAGTACGCTTTGAAGGAACATTGAACGAGAAATGCTACGAATATTGAAAAGCTTAGGAATGTTAATAGTTTACAAAACTGATTAACTGAAATTGAAACGATTTATTGAAGTATTGGTGTTATGGATGTTATTTGATATACTGAGTGATAGTTACAATTTTACAAGGAATTAATATTTTTTAAGATAATGAAAAATATTATCCGTCTCATTTTAAACATAGATCAAAGTTATGGTATACATTAATGATTAAAGTACTTTAAGGTTTGATATGACATTACAGCTATCATTGAATTACAGACTATAAATGCAAAGTAAACTTTGGAATACATAATTCTACATTTATTTATTACTTAGGTTTCAGCCGTTATACATTGCTTGCTTTAGCTAATGCCAAAGTATAAGATATGGGTGAAAAGATACTAACTTTTAGAAAAAGTATAAAAAATGTAAAACTAAAGTAAATATTCGCATACTTTATTAAACTATTAGACTTTTGTTTCTGCCAATTTGGTTCCAATTTTATAATTATTTACTAGTAATTTGGGCCAAATTTAAATGTACCTATCTAGGGTTTTTATACTAATATCTCTAGCGAATCCTGCGAGAAAACTAAACAACTTTAGTGTTTGAGCATAACCCAGGGCAATAACTGCTGAATAATAATATAACCATATTGATATCATGAATGTGAATATGTGTTTATTCTTTAACCATATTTCAAATTGTTTTTCTTCTTTCGCATCGTCATGGTGTTAGTATATTACAATGTTTAAAGGTAGTTAAGCTGGAGATTCAATTTTGAAATCTAAACGGAATGTCGCCTTGAGAAAAATCATCATCTATCACACATCATCTATCTTTTTTTTAATGAATCAGGCGTTACTTTGCGGAAATCCATTATAACAGATGTAAAATAATCTTTCTTTCTATCTATGAAACTACACTTATACCTTTTATTTGTAAAACGAGCAAGTGTTTACACCAATTAAAATACTTTTTCTAGAATATTCTTGTAGACATAGTGACTTCTGTGGCATAAAATTTCAGTCATAAGATGTCAATGCACCAGTATCATTTTTTAGACGTCCAACAGCTATTTTACCATCAGAAAATCCTGATCTGCTTCATAATAACTAATACAACAGTAAGCTAAGAGTGTCATGTTCCGGTTCGGAGGGCACGATAGCCGGTAGACTCACCGAAGAATAGACTATGACCCCGGCCACAAGACAGCAATGTACCTACAACAGCTATTTTTTTAAACGTTTTAACTACGGTTGTCTTTTACCACCAGGAGTGCCGTTTGCTTGTTACGTGTCTTTTCATATAAGAAATATATTTCCATGTAGGTACACAAGGGACAACTCAAAATTCAGTTGTGGAATTTGTCCAGGGATATTTATTTATTACATATATCACGTCAAGTCTCTTTCGGGGTAGCAGTGTTAAATGTCTGACCTCACGATACTGGCAGGCCTGCCTGGCTGCCTCCGCATTTATTACTCTTTTCATACAAAACACACCGGTTTCTCTTCGAAACCGTTTTGTCCACCGTCCACCAATTTGACGGTAGAATGTCAACCTAGATTTCCCCGAGTACCTACATCCACATTCGCATTAGCACTCGCATTAATTATCTATTAATTTGCGATATTCGAAAATGACACAAATTTTCCAAAAATATACTAATTATATCCTAGAAACCAATTAACGTCAATTCTGAATAATAAAGTTTTTATTTAGATCTATTGCAAACATATTTTTTTTAATTTTTCTTTCTTTTACTTTAGAACTAGAATGGGAAGATACACACATTTTACCATATTAGAATTGTTTATCTTTCACACAATTGTATTGGAGAAAAAAAACCCGTTGTTAAACATTCATCTACGTGGATGTGACTCAAGCATACGGATACATCGAATCTATTAGGGGTTCCTTTGTTTGTAAATTGCAACGAAAACATTAAAAATACTAAGATTAGGAGTTTTAATTAAATAAAAAGTAAATTGTAGTATTTTTTTTATGTAATAGGTCAGTGAACAAGCACTCAGGCCTCCTGATGGTGGTGATGGTGGTGATGGTCATGGCCTATTTTTTTTTCTTTTCCTGATCTAAAACCCCTGTCGTAAGCAGGCCCTTTCTTATTCTATTTTCCATTTTCATACTAGTTCTCGCTTTAATTCTTCCCACACTTTCATGCTACACACTATTTATTTCTTATATACATCTCTTTCGCACTATATTGGGGGGATTACCCAATTTCCTAAGCTTATGGTTATTCTATTCTATTCTTGTTTTCTTAATTAAATATTAGGTATAGGGTAAATAAGTTTTGATACACACATGACATTTACACTTTTTTTTTGTTTTTTTTTTCCTTCTCTTTACATTATTTAACATAATTGCCTTAACTATTTATTAACTTCAATGCTTATACTAATATTACGCTGTAATATAGTTAAGCATTATTGCTTGTGCTGTTTCTTTTTGTAACAACTCTAACGATCTTCTTACAGTAATTTAGAAACTTGTCTCTTTCTTTACTTATCATTATATGTTTTATTGTGTCTGTGTTTATATGTGTGTCAATTTCTTGTTCCATATCGACCGGTGGACGGACATTCTGTCAAACATGCAATACCGACTCTTCCTGCTCTGGATCACAGACACACGACGGGCTCTCCTTGCACTTGAATCTGTACAAGTATTCGCAGAACCCGCCGTGCCCCGTCATTGCCTGTGTTAAAAAGGTGTTAATTGATATATTTCTGACAATTTTGTATGCGAATTTAACGTCTGGCAGTAAGGTCTTTGTAACGAATGCTGTATTTTCGCTTATGTATCTGTTGTTCCATTCCTCAAGCGTCTCCGATCTGATGATACAATCAGTGAACAAGCACTACGGCCTCCTGATGATAAGACACAACCGTGGCCGATTAACACCATATACGTTACAGGTGCGTCGCTGTCCTGCGGCCGGGATGTTAAGTCTATTGTGCAAGTTTACCGGCTACCCTACGGCAGAAATAAATAAGGTGGATCCATACCCGAATAAGTTGCTGTTCTGCACTCTTCCATCCTTGGTCTTGTTGTTTTTGGTCGAGTGGCTGGCATATACGCCTTACTGTTACTACATCGACCAACCACGAGGCTCGGGTTCGATTCCCGACGGGGGCAGGCATTTGTGTGAACATTTAGATGTCTGCAATTCCGGGTCAGGGTGTTTATTAAATTTATTCTCGTATCTGTTTAACTATTAATTATTTGTATTAGAATCGTTGACTAACACCATACCGTAACACAAGCATAATATAATTTGCTTACTTTGGGGTTAAATACAATTTCTGTGACTCGTCCAGAGATGTTTATTTATATAACATATTTTAACGAGTGCTTGTTTCAATGCCTGGCAGAGAGGCAGATGGTGTATTCAGCGGGCTCGGACCTACACGGGTAAATACAAAACTATTTTGCACACTTTAATTTAGTAATGAAGTTTGTTTGACTTTACCACCTTTTATATAGTCTTTATACGTTGGAAATATGAAAAGCTAGTATTTCATTTCGTTTGTTTAACATTTATCTTTTGCGATATGAATTCACGTTCATATGATACGGTACAATAATTGCGATCTCGCGTCTCGTTCAGTCAATGCGTGCTTTTGTGAAAGTATCAGGTGAAAATGAATGTTTTTGTTGTATGAGTGGATGCTTTAAAATGTTTTAGTAAAAACGTTTTCTAAGAGCATGTTTTATTATGGACGCGTTATGGAAGTACTTTTGTATAGCTCCATTAATACAAAGATACTACAATCTGTGATACTCCTGGTGTTGTAGATGTTCGTGGGCGACGATGATCACTTTCCAGCAGGTAACCCACTTGCTCGTGTGCCTCCTTTTATTTCGTACCATGCAACTTGTACTACAAAAAATACAGATTGCGAGGGTACTCCATTTAAACTTTGTTATGATCTGACTAAGTTGTATCTAGTCTTAAGGACAACGGCAAATAGAATAATGAAAATAGAAATTAAAATAACGTAATTTATAAAGCTAATCTATCAGACAAATTGCTTTTAATAGTATTAAAAGCATTTATGACTTTATGACATTAACGAAACAAGATATTGTTATTTCAAACAGAAATTATCTCACTTTGTAACGTTTTTAGTTAGTTAGTTATACGGGATGCTCACTATTTTTCATTTTTCTAAGTATCGATATTTCGGTTTAATTTTACGGCTGAACTGCATGTTTTGTTACAATGGGACATGTCCGTCGTGTATATTATACAGTTCACTTTTATATACATTTTGCTGTATTTATAACCATGCAAAAATATTAGAAATATTTATAACTATTCAAAAATATTAGAAATATTTATAACTATGCAAAAATATTAGAAATTAGACAAGTTTTTTATATAAAGTACACGACAAGAAATTGATTCAAAGAGTAGAATGATTTGTAGTCTTACAAACTTCAGGTAGACAGATTGCCTCCGATTATGCAAGCAGAGCAAGAAAGCCCGTCCGAGCTAAGTCCACAATCTGAATGAGTGCGTCTTGCCATGTTTACATGGTGCTACAAGGTACGCATACTCCATTTTCAGTTGATATGACGTTCCCTAGTTGCAATGAATAGGTATAATATCCCCAGTTGAAAAGAGCTGAAAGGGATGGAATAACTAAGTTCCTTATTGATCTTTGTGACTTTAACAAAATGTAATCACAAACAGTTTTTTTTATCAATTATAAGTATTTACATTATCAATGTATTATTAGATGAAATATTTAATTTCTAAGTAAAAGCTTAATTTAAAAAAGGCTTTATTTAAGTGTTTAGGACATTTTACATTAACTATTAGTGCTGCTTACACATAGATTACGTGAGGTGCAAATTATTTACATACCGTCAAACCAAGCCTTCTCTGTTGATCTTTGTAATAATAGTATTGGTCCGGGAGCTGAACGGGAGCCCAAGAGAGTATTTTTGCAGTAACACAATTCGCTGTATGTTCAGCGCTGTACCTGTAGAATAGTCTGTCTAAATTTGTCTAGCCCGAATATACATTGGAGCGTTTCAGATTTAAGTCCAGTCGTTTTATTGCATGCAAATGACAATGTGTTTAACTTCTCAGACGATTTGAACTTGACGTATGGGAGTAGGGAAGAAGTAGAATCGAGACCAGACAAATCCGACAAAAAGCTGTGATTTTTATTTTAGGAAAAAACTTTGAGTCAAATAGACTAAATAATATGGAAGTAGTTGTGTATTATATATTCTGACACAGTTATACAGTAACTGTTTGACTTAACTAAAAAAAGTATCTTCACGCCCCTATCCCCGAATAGGGAGGCAGAGGCACAACCAGGGCACCCACGACTAGCCGAAGATACTAAGTCCCACAATGTGATAGGTAGCAAGCCTATCGCCAACCGGGTACATATCCTATCCCGAGCAACATTTTTTTTATTAGAAAATTGGAAAAACCCAATTTTATTTGTTGCCCGACCCGGGATTCGAACCCGAGACCTCATGCAGTCAAGTCCAACAGCTGAACCGCTAGACCACAGAGGCTAAATATCATAAAACAAAGCTTACTGCAGTGTCTGTTTGTATGTCTGATTGCGATAAAATAAAAAAAATCTCAATGGATTTTGAGACGGTTTTTACCGATACAAAGAATGATTCCCGATGTGGGTAAAAATTAATATGGTTTCGTGTAAATTTGTTGAAATATAACGATATTTGTTCATTATAATACTTATTGGAAGTTTATTTTTCTTTGGCGCTACCAAAATTGAAAATGTCAAGCTAAAATAACTTTTTTTTTATATGTCCCATGCTTGTCATAAATAGCCCTGGACAAGATACACAAATTGAAGTAAGCAAAGCAAGCAAATTATGTCCTTGTAAGCAAATTATGTCCTTGTGTCATGGGTGTTAGCCAACGATTCTAATCCATAGAAATACTTCAATAGATATCAGACTAAATTTAATAAACACCCAGACCCGGAAATGCAGACATCTAAATGTATATCACACAAATACCTGCCCCCGTCGGGAATCGAACCCGTGCCTCGCGGTTAATCGGTGTAGTTAGGTGTGTACGCTTGCCACTCAAACAACAAGGCGTTAAAAAGTATGATTTTTTCAGAAAAACTGTATTGTTTTTTAATAAATAAACTTTTTTAGTCGCAATTCTAAAAAACTGTTGGCAGGCGAAACTAAAAATGTTGTGTGTGTTTTCCCTAGTATTTTGGCCATAATTTCATTCGACAACAAAAGATGAGAAAATTACCCCTTAATTACCGAAAACAGTCGTTGCAAATTTATAGTTCCCTTAATGAATGTACTAGTGATATGCTCTGATAGTTTGACCCATTTAAAAGTACTTAGTTTTGGAATGATTTGGGCTGAATGGACACGAACTAGTTACTATTTATGAACTCAATGAAACTTTGTATGGTTATATCTCAGTTTATATTTTAAGCAGAAAAGGAGTGATACTGTTACAAAAGAGTAATGTACAATTTACACAATGTGGAGTGTTGCAGTCAATTATTGAGTTATTTTGAAGAAAACATTAACCATCAGAAAAATCTTTTCTATGATATTGGAAGGCAAACAAGCAGACGGATTTCCTGATGGTAAGAAATTCCCGCCGCTTAGAGACACCAAAGGTGGTAATGGTGCATTGCCAACCTGAGGCCGGGGTGTTGGGCGTCGAGCAAAAGTAAGTTACCTTACTCTCCGAACCGGAACAGTTAATGACGTTATGGCGGCAGGAATAGGTAAGGCGGTGGTACCAATCCAGGGAAGTCGCTGCGAAACTCTACCACCCAGTCAGATGTCACGGCGTTAGTGACGGTAAGCCTATGCTGGCTTTTTACGAACTGCCTGGCAGGAAACCAGATGGTCTATTCTGCAACGAAGCCCGGACCAACACGTGGAAAATCTACTGTTTTTAACACTTTCTTTAAAATCGAACACTTTGAAACAGCCAAATTTCTAGGGAATATCATAGGTTCATAAGTAAAGTGAATGTTAAATTACACATACATGAATAACGTGGTAGTAATTAAGGGGTAGTTTTCTTGTCTTGTGCTATCAAATAAAAAAAGAGACCAATACTGTTTTCATTATAACTCTACTTTTTTATACTTGAAACTTT
>NJDC01000247.1:199063-212043 GCA_002245475.1 Calephelis virginiensis | reverse complement strand
ACTCTCTCAGTCGTTCATTTTGTATGCAAAAAATTTAAATCTTGTTTTTCCTGGAGTTCTTACAGTTTTTCCCTTTTTCTTATCTTTTAAACCTTTTTCTCGAGTTTGATCTAGACTAACGAACATACAGCAATTATTGACTTTTACATATATACATACATATTTTCACGCCTATATCCCCCAAGTGGTGGGCAGAGGCACAACCAGGGCACTCATAACTAGCCGAAGACACTAAAAAAAAAAAACTAATAGGTGGCAAGCCTATCGCCAACCGGGCATATGTCTAATCCAACTTATTTTTTTTGGTTAGAAAATTGAAAATACACATTCTATTTGATCATACGACCCGAGGATCGAACCCAGGACCTGAAGAAGTCAAGTCCAATGTCAAACAGCAAGACCACAGAGGCGATAAATTGCTTAATAATATATATCAAACAAAATGTAGGATTAGCTGCCAAGGTCAGCTTTTCTTATATAAGGGACGCGAAATTTTTGTAATATGGTTGTGTGGGAATTGGGCATGGCCGTAAATTGCTACCATTGGTCCGACAATCTCCGTCGGGACATCTACCATATTTATCGCATTAGGTTTTTTATGAGGGACGATAAGGTTTAATATTTATAAAACTGAGTGCACGAAAATATCAAAACAAATCAATTTAACCTCATTCTAGAACTTGATTCATATTAGACACAGTGTTTTAGTAATTCATCGAAAACAATCGTAGCATATTTTTATATATTTGAACGAAACATAGAAATAATAAACCTACTAGAAACTGAACAAAAAAATGTATTCTAGAAATACTATTTTAGGTGCAAATTTATCCTCGAGTTTCATATAATAAAAGATACCGACTTATGCACACACAATTTTTGACAATAATAAAAATAATTAAATGCAAATATGTGTTGCCTAAGAGAACTATTTAGTTCTTTCTTTTAGCATCGATTACAGAGGAACTGGCTAGCCAGTGCCGAGTGTAATATTACACAAACCACTTGGTGCCACTTTTGACCCTTCTATTACTCAAAACCTCTTTAACGTAAACACATACAATACAATAAAATACAATAAAGTTAAACTTTACAGGAAAAAGGCAAAATTTGTAAAGAAGTCAAATTTTGCAATGCCACTTTATCCAATATTTGAAGAAGAAAACCAGTGAATGTTGTCACAAACACGAGGATCTATTTGTACTGGTCACAGATGCACTTTGGAAACTTTAGAGACTGCACTTTTAGAGCTATTTGCAAACAAAATATTATGATGTTATGCAACACGTTCCATTCACCGCGTCTTATTTTGTATTTGAAATGTCACATGGAGTCAAACTATTTTCTTTCAATGTTTAAATAGCTCTTTGCAAACTTACCATTTCATTTTTTTTATTTGTTCGTAGGTAGAAAATCGTCTTTTTTTTATACATATCTTTTTACATGCAATGCAATGCATACATATATTCACGCAAAGTCTATTATGGGGTAGATAGTAAGTATCGAGTGCTAAATTTCACGATCCTTGTACTTTTGTCCAGCTTCCCCATACTCAGAACTCTGTTTTACAAACACTCTGGTTTTGGAGAAGCATCAGTTAAGTAAGAGTGTAAGAAGATGGATGTACTACATCAATCTCAAGGCCAACAGTTTATTCAGTTATGACAATCGTGGCCTATAGACACCATAGATATAACAGGTGCGTGTTATCCTGAGGTCGGCTACCCTACACCAGTGGTCTTTTTAGTTAAGTTTTAATTAGTGCTCGCCACTTACTAACTGCCTAGAAGAGAGGCATATGGTCTATTCTACACAGCAGACCCGGATCAACATGGGGATTCTGAATTCAAATGTACGTATATTATCAGTGAACTTTTATTATTTCGGCTTTTGTATTGGTAGGTAGCTTCACATATATCGCGCTCACGCACAAAACATGCGCACGCGAAAGCACTGGCATGAGCTGCTTGTCTGTGTTTAATTTAACAAAGGTGGTTTTCTGAGTATCATCACTGTGATATAACCTTGAATTAAGATACAAGCTAAGACGATTTATTTTAAACGCACCGAAACACCCGTAGATTTGTTATTACTTATTATACTGTTTCATCTTCGAGAATCAACTTGAAGTGAGTGTTTCATGTAGCAATTCATTATTGTTGTTTTCAAAAATAACTAAAAATGTTTAGATTTGGTGCCTGGGCTTCTAAACTGGTCACTCCAAATCTACAATTGTTTAAAGAATACAATTAAAATACGTTTACAGTATGCAGCGGTTCAAGACTTGTTTTAGTTAATTCCAAAATAAAAGTTATTTTTTGAAAAAAAAAAGGATCACAACAAAAGAGAGATGTTGATGTTTACATTTTAATAAAATAATAACAAAATTAAAAAAAAGAAATTAAGAAATGTAAACACCGTTCAAACTAAACATGAGAGCTCAATATGACGTCATAGCAAGTAGGTAAATTTTAATATTCAAGGAAATACAGTTTACTATTATCTTTAGCAATCTAAGATAAGTATGTTATGTAGCGACGTTTACGTTTAGTAATTACCAGTAATTACTAGAAATCAAAGAATATTACTTCACTTCCAAAGAGATTTACCTCCACGATAACAAAATACGTTCCCTTGCAATACATATGCATAGTTTATGAGACTATTGCCTCGTTGTAACGGTTACTTGTTTGATGAAATAGAAGGTTAATATCTGTATTGAGTATATCTTTTAAGAATATACCTTCTTCTGTCAACCAAGAAATAAACAATAACAGTTTTTCAGACTATCACCTTAAATGATAGGTATTAGATACTTACCTTAATTCAGTGGCGTGCGCTCCTTATAAGCACAAAACCAAAGCTTCTTGCAAAAGCAGCATGCGAATTCACACAATATACAATTTTGATTACACTTACTTTTACTGTATAAACTAAAACTATTAATATCCAAGTTATTTAATAAAAATATAAGAAATCTGCTATTGTGCTATTGACGTCTGTGAACACACACAGTAAACTTACAAAAGTGGTGCCATTTTTGTGTAACCATGGCAAAAAGCTAGATATGCCTTTATTATATTCGCATGTGTGAATTTGACGAGTTATATACTTAAAAAATATTATTGATGAGTGAAAGAATACCCAGCTTTTCGTTTTAAATATTGTTATCATCGAAGTATAGTGTTGCCAATTAAATGTATTTTGCTGGATTCCAAAATAAAATGTTTGATACGAGGATCTTTTGACAGATGAGAGTCTCCGTCAAATTCTTCTTTTTGTAACTTCCTTGTTACTATCATTTCTGGGCACTATATCGCGACACACAACATTAACTGTGTCCCTACACTTTGTGGCACTTTTTGTATATTTATATCGTGAGCATCTCGTACAAATAATAAAAATTTAAATGTATAAATAAAACGTGACGATGTAAGTCTTAAATCATATGTCGGGACAATTGTTTCTCATTTTGGAGCGGACTTTGAGTTGCATCTGTTATTTATAATAAAAACAGTCCTGTTTCCAGTTACATCATATTTAGTGTGTATTGCGAATTTCAGAATGGACAAAAAACAAAGCGTTTGTTTTAAATTTTGCCTTGCCAATGGGATTTCGTGTTCGGAGTCAATGAAAATGTTTCAGCAGGTTTACAGTGTCGAGTAATCGAGATTATAAAAAAAATGTGCTTATAAGTGGTACAAAGCGTTTAAAAACGGTCGCGGTGTGATGGAAGATGTGCCTCGCTCTGGTAGGCCATCAACGTCTGCAACTGAAGCTACCATCTCAAAAGTGAAGAAGAAGTGAAATGCTTATTCAATTTTGGGAGAGATTGCAGCCGAACTTTCTGTATCTTATAAGTCGATTCGTTTCATTTCAACTAATCACTTGGATATTAAACATGTCGCCGCTCGGCTAGTCCCGAAAGACCTGAATTTTCTTCAAAAACTTAATCGCATGAAAGTTGCTGAGGACATGTTAGAACGATTCACCTCCGATCGAACATTCATGAAACGCATTTTAACTGTTAATGAGACATGGGCTTACGAGTTTGATATGCAAGTAAGTCAACAAGCTTCGGAGTGGCGCCTTCCAACTAAACCGAAATCAAATTAAGCCACGCCAAAACTCTTTAAAAATCAAAGTCATGTTGATTGTTTTCTTTGACTATCGCGGTGTTGTGCACTCAGAATTCATGTCTGAAGATCAAGCGGTAAATAAGGTAAATATTATTTGAGAATTGTGCGTCGTTTAATATAGTGGAGTGCCTGGAACATACAAAATAGTAAAATCTTGGATTGGAGTTATAGTGAATAAATTAATATGATAAATGTGGGATATTGTTTTTTAAACTATAAATTGCAATGTTTATCCAAAATTTTTTGTGCACTCCATGTTTTTATTGTTCAAACAAATTGTTATAAAAAAATAATGTTTGACCATATATTATCACTTTAAACAGTAATTGTTTTTTTTTTTATTTATTTGTTAAATCTTACCCAAGTAGACATATAGGAACATTTTTCAAAGATACCTGTGTATAAAAATAGCAGTAGGGATCTTGAACAGGTAGAAAAACGTAGAGGGGAGAACGGAGGGACAGCTGATATGTACAGTGGAAAATGTCCGCTAGTTTGATTATAAATGAAACGTACTCTATTGTGTACTTTTAAACAAAATACGGTGATTATTTATGTCTAATGATCTATCTATCTGTTTAATTAAATATATTACATTGTTGTCCACATCAAATATTTTCTTCTACTTCATCTATCTGTACAATAGGTAAAGTATTGAAACAACTATTTCCGCTGCACTGTAAACAACATGGACATATTTTTTTTTAATTTATAATGGTAGTGGACCCAAATTTAGTTGAAATGATAATATCATCGTGTAGCGTTCTATTAGTCAATTTTTAATAGTTTTTTTCATCTGGGATATGCTCCGTAGTAACGACGTTTTTCAACTCTTGCATAGTAAATTAGCAATCATCATTCTCTTCCATGTACTTGTATATTATTTGCTCCATTCGAAATTCTCGGATTAATTTTCTTTTCAATATTACTGAGGTGAATGGAATTTTAGAGCAAATAACAACAATCCGAATGATATTTTGCTGCAAGTGCCTGTAAGTCGGTTATACCAGAATCCTTTTATGGATATTTCGATAATAATCAGTTTTCTAGACGTCTATAAAATTCGTGATGGATTCTTTTAACCAACTTTAAAAGTGTTGATGTATGAAATCTGCCTACGCTGAGCTTTAATTAATTTTGCTTCTTTTGTTTTATCAGCTTCTTATTTAACAGTTATTTTTTCTAATTCAAGTTATCGAAATTCATGTTACTCCGAAGTTTTTTTTCGGAGGCGATAATAAGAGATTTTCACGGACCTTATTTTTATACATTCCAATATACTTTTTATTAGTACATTTTTGTCAACAACTTGAATAAGCATGAACAAAATTTGTTTGTAGGTGAGGTGTCCATTTTGTCGTTTGGTTGAAGCAGCTTGTAAAGAGGTTACTCCTCTACTATTTGTTATAATTTCACCTAATTTTAATTTGTTTCGGAAGATGAGCTCAGGTGTATAGGTGTGTAGCCTACATATTATGCAGATATTTTCATCAGCCATGCTGCTAGCCGTTGGTTTATCCATTGTTCGAAATCTAATACAAAACAATCAACAGTTAATTAATTGCATTTATTTCATTATTATTATCTCGCCTCTGTGGTCTAGCGGTTCAGTTGTTGGACTTGACTGCATGAGGTCCCGGGTTCGAATCCATGGTCGGGCAACGAAAAGAAAATTGGGTTTTTCCAAATTTTCTAATAAAAAAAATGTTGCTCGGGATAGGATATGTGCCCGGTTGGCGACAGGCTTGCCACCTATCACATTGTGGGACTTAGTATCTTCGGCTAGTCGTGGGTGCCCTGGTTGTGCCTCTGCCTACTTCTTCGGAGATATGGGCGTGAAGATACTTTTTACTTGTATATACTTATAATAATAATGAAAATAAATCCAGTACAAAAATATGCAAGAATGTTATACTGAAAAACCAAATTTTCACTGTTATAGAAGCACAATATTCACAGAACACGTGTTACTTGCAACTAGCCGAGAAATTGTCCGCTCTTCCCTCCACATTTTTCTACCTGTTCGAGATCTCTACTGCTACATCGAGGATACTGTACATCGAGGATATTTGTAATTTTTTTCTGCTTCTGTGCAACAAACAATTGCGTTAAATAATTTGTACTTTCTGCAAATTAACAATTTGCAAATGTTTGCAACATTTGCTTTGTTTTAGAATAGGATTCAAATGGACAAGTCATCTGAAAGAAAGTAATCAGTGCCACCCACGGACTTTTGAGAAATGAGTAGATACATTCTTTTAGGGAAGATTTTTAACTCATATCAGTTTCATGATGAATGCCTAACCTGAACATTACTTAAAACTTACCTCTGCCATGTATTGTACCAAAAATACGTTCGCAATGAGTTTCAAAAACGCATGCATAAACAATTTCTATCTATTAACTACCACAAATAAAGTACCGAGGCACTCACAAATTATAGGAAACTAGCTTTTAGCCGCGGGGTTGTTCGCGTGGCAGTTAATATATTTACCGATTAATTTAAAATATTATTTTAATTAAAGACTCTTTTTGTACGACATTGATAAGTACTTTCATAAAAACTTTTTATCCCTATTTCATCCCCTTAAGTCTAAAAACGCTGAAATACGTATCTACTCATTTGAAATAAGTAGCCAAAAACAATGTTTCACGTTCCCAAATTAAAAAAATGAAAGTCTTCCACTTCTATTCCACCCGGGCGAAGAATTTCCAAAAACGACCCTATTCACTAAATTTCATAACTGTATTTTTAACAATTTTAGATCTGCGATGATGAATCAGTCAGTCAGGATATAGGGTTTCATAGAAGGAGTACAGATAATAGAAATAGTTTTCTGTAAATATTTTCTGAAATACGAAATATTATACCTTACCAAAACAGAATTTGTGTTTAATAAAACTGTTTCTCGCTGTAGGTGTACAATATAGAAAATAAATAAGAGCATTATAATTGATGATTAAACGAACTTATCGTGAAGTTCTGTTACAATCACACGAACGCTTCGTTTGTACTTGTAGTAGTACACGTTTTCATGATTCATGATTTACCGTTAATGAAAAATAAAAATAACTTAAAAAACTATTTTAATTTTGTACTAGTTAAGAAACTAGTCCCACCTTATCTGCATTTGTCATTCATAAATTTAGTTATTTCTTTTTTGTAGTGCAAACGATTCGAAATCGATAAAACTTGCGATCTATGAAAAAAAAATAAAAATTAAAATAAATAAAAATTTGCAATATTATTATGCGTCGCAAAATAAAATATGCGTGATTAATATGTACAAAAGTAAATGTAAGTAACATTACTGTTATTAAAAAATATTTTACTTAGTATATCATTATGAACAACGTTAACGAGAATTTCTGATGAGCACAAGCAGTTGGATTTATCATCATTATCATTATCCATTGTCATGGCGATTTAGGAATGCCAATTCTACTGGGACTTGATGTACATTTGATATAAGCAGGTTTGAGTTGAAGTTTTAATGAGTTAAGTGGATCTCTGGGATCATGCACATCTTTTCCTGGTTTTTATTCAGAAATGATTTTCATTGGTATTTAGTTGTTTTGTGACTGGTTACTCAGTGCATTTTTTTTAAATTTTTAGTTCAGCTTGACGTAAAAGCAACTCCCTGCCACTGTAATTTTAATAGTGATAATAGTTAATTTTCTAAATGTCAAAATCGTCAGAGCTGTTTAAAAAAAATGGTTATCTATAAATATTTTATGTACAAAAATGTGATAATCAGTAGTGATTTTTGAAAAGATTAAAACACTCATAAAATAGCGATAAAGTCAATTATGCCCACGCACATTATGCGCGTAAATAAATACAATAATGTTGATATTTTGTTTTAATTTACATTTCAATAAATGTTTATAAAATAATTTTGAAATAAATTCAATTGTAATCCATAAAAGTGATAAATATTTTACTACCGCTGTTATTTAGGGAGTTATCAAATAAATATTATAATATCTAAAATATGATCAGATAATCGCGAGCACACATTGTACTCATTCCCATCCCGTGAAATAACGTATTAGTGATGTTGACACGACAATCGACGGATCAAGCTCAGAAATCTCAGTGAAGTGTATACGTTTTATGGGACGCAACGTGATTTAATTTGAATAAAAGGTTTCAGGGCCGACGCTCGGTATGTAAATACGGTTACACAAGTGATATATAAATGTCTAAAGTGAAACAAGGGATTATCGAGGCTAAACACACTTTCCGGACCATCATAATTGCTTTGAACATTTTTGGTATTATTTTTTGTTAGGCCTGTGAATTAGTAACATCAATTTTTTATTTACCAAACAGGTACTAAAATTTTGAAACATACGTTCCGATTGGAAGATAAGGAACGATTGACAACGCAATAATGGCAACTTTGGTGGCTCTAGGCGGCATGATTTTCTTACTATCAGGAAATTCGTCTGCTTGTTTGCCTTCCAATGTCACGAAAAAGTCTGGTCTGTAGGGATCGTGACATTTTGAACTCGAAACTCTCTGTCTATCCAGCTAGTTACTTGTTATGAATATATGTTTTTCGTCAAATCAATGTTTGTTCAAATTATCATTAACACACTATAATAATATAAGAAATCCATTTAATTTATTAAAGTTAAACAGTTAGAAATAAGCCACCTACAATATATTAAAATAAATTTTATTTCTAAACTGTGAAAATACTAAGGGGTGACACTCACGTGAAACATAAACCCGCCATCTAAATAGCAAAGGTGAAGTCAATACTTTAAACTTTTCCATGTATTGTCAACTGTTTCCTTACAGGCTTTGATGGAAGCGATCTCCCAAAGCCAGTAAGTGATGCCAAAACTTTGGACCCCTTTTTACGAAAATTGCGCCAACGCAGGAGCATAAAATTTGGCACACTTATAGTTAATGTGTGGAAGAAGTACAGAATGCTAATATTTTTCAATAATAATGCTTATAAAGTACATTAAATAAATAAATAAAACATTACCCACACTGCCATGTACTTGACACACACATAAACAAATATATTGATGACAACGATAAAATATTACATATGGTGCATTAAAAAGTTTGGAAACAAAGAAATTGTTCTTAAGAAATGAAGATGGCATTCTTATCAACAAGATATTAAAATTTATTATGGTCGAATTTCGATCAACGGCGACCACTAAAGATAAATAGGCCTTTAACCAAATAGACCACTGGTGAGTAGAAAAGAATTGAATAATGTGTTAGGCAATCTATGACAATCAAAATATTATTAAATTTAATTGTTACTTGTGACGCATAAAAGTATCAACTCGGCTAGTTTTATATAACTCTAAGTGCCATATCATAGTATCTTGCTACATCAGGACTAGAAAAAAACTGTACTGGGAGGAATAGGTTAAATTGTTGGTCAGCACCCTACGACCAGTGGTCTTGTCAGTACGAGATATCTGGTAGGACAGTAGATGATACATTTCACACATAGGACCTTGAATTAACACGGATAAAACGTCTAGTAATGTGGGGAAGACTTGGCCTATTTCTCTCTAATGACGCAGTTATATTGTAGCTTCTAAACATATTCAATACAAAAATGTTTTGATATTTGCACCAAAAACAACAATTTAACAATATTTCCCTCATTTTGGCCCCGTTCATCTGGGTACCATGTGTGACTTTACTTATTCTTGCCGCTATAATGACATTGTCATGTTTCAGTCCGGAGGGTAGGTTAGTCGGACGCCTTGCATAGTGTGCGTGACATCCCGGCCAAAAATCAATATTACAAAAAAATAGCCTATTTAAGTTTTCAAGGATATGTATGAGACATTTAATTATAGTCTAAGATCCGAAGTCAGATCCACCTACACCGAGCTGATAATATGATTAAACCGGTTTTATAGCAAATTTAGTCTATCAGAAAATATGTCAAAAATGGGTCGCCTAAAAAACTCTGGACAGTTTTATTTTAATTTTAATTTTTTAAAATGTTTTTTATTTATTAATTGGTGCAATATTAAAATTTTATCCCGACTTAAAATAGGCATAAGACGAAGTTACATAAGTTGGGTCGCCTGTTATTTATCTGGATTGCCAGGCATAAACAGATAATTTGTCGATGCTAGTTACTTTTACGGGATCGGATGATAGAAAAAAAATATATCATATTACAATTTATGTTGATATATAGAGTTGCCTGATAAAAAATTAAAAATATTCGGTTCAGGATTTGTTTAGGCAACCCTCTTTTAATATGATCGCTAATATACTTACTTGACTATAAAATATGTTTTACTCAATTATCAGCTCGGTGTAGGTCGATGAAGGTTCGGATCTTCTACTATTACATTTACTCTAGAAAGAAATTATGTGCGAAAAAAGTGTTTAGGAGTTTGGCGCCATCGAGAGAAAAGATGGTCGAAGTTTTTTCATAATTATTGAATTTCGTGTTGATATTGAGTGAAATTAGACAATTTTGGTGGCATTTTCTACAATTTTGTTCAGTGAAAGTGCACAAATGAAATAATTATGAAGAAATAAGCGTATCGTGTATTTCCTCGTTGCCACCAAATCTCATTACATGAGCTTGAGTAAACAGGCCACCGCTTTACCCAAGAGCCTGACATGACTTCCAGACGACTTATGACTGATGACTAATTAAAATTAATTGAAATTGATATAAAATTGATGCAAATTTCTACTTGACTAATGGCTAAATACTAACGTGAAGGCCAAATTTAAGAAAGAAAGAAAGAAAGAAAAAGTGTTTAATGCTTCAACGTTTAAAAACAATAATATTTTAGTCATTGCTTTACTAAAATTGAATAACGATTATCACGTAAGTAATAATCAAATGGATAAAGCCTGTAATTAATTTAAAATCTATGCTGCATATGCGCCAGATGGTGTATTTTGGTGGTTTCGTTTCGATGTATTCTATGGTATCTTCAAGTGTATTGAAAACCTCTGCAACTGAAGGAATTGATAACGTTTAATATCATCTATCAGTACATATAAAAAACGTAGAAGTGTGTTACGTACATACATTAAAGTTATTTACTGCCCGCTTGGCGATAGGCTTGCCTCCTATCACATTGTGAGACTTAGTATCTTTGGCTAGTCGTGGGTGCCCTGGTTGTGCCTCTGCCTACGTCTTCGAGGATATGAGTGTGAAGATACTTTTTTTTTAAATATTTGTGGAATGATACAATGCAATTGAAGATTTAAAATTAATGGCAAAACATTTAAACTCGTAATTTAAATATTTATTTTTTGTGTAATCTTTGAACTTAACTGACACGCCATCGCATATCTAGATTGCCGCTAGATCTAATACTTTTCGTAACGTTAAAAATGAAGAGATTGCAAGTAGATGTAGCCATTGAGTAGTTGCAGTTTAAATATTCCCAAATATCAGGATCGGAGGTCTGGCACTCGATACTCTCTGCCTACCTCGTAAGGGACTTGGCGTGAAGATATTAATGTATGTATATATGTATGTATGTATGTATGTATGTATGTATGTATGTATGTATGTATGTATGTATGTATGTATGTATGTATGTATGTATGTATATCCCCTGACCACGGACTCGTAAACATGAGGGTTCAAAAAATTTTAAAATCCTTATTTGTAATCTGCCATAGTATGCGCTTAATAGTCAGACCCATTTTGAAGATGGTTTAATTACATTATAGAATATAGATAGGTTATGCCGGGGATTATCGAAAACACCTTATTTCAAGAATATGTAAAGTATTATATAGATAGATATATTAATAATATACCATTAATTTAGTTCGAGAGCCAAACAATGAATAAGCAATTGGTGAGTTCGAAAATGGACTACTTCTACTTTAAAATCTACTCGCATTAAGAAAACCAATAGTACTTATACCTCATTAAATGCTTTTAAATTTGTTATTTTTGATTATTTTATATGTTATGGCAAGAGAACAATAAGAGGATAGCCGCATTCTTTCGGTTCTCCTGATGGTAATAGATAGCAGTAGTCTTACAAACCAAACCATAGATGTTTTAGGTGCGGTGCTCTCCTGAGGCCTTGATGTTAGGCCAATTGTGAAAGTCTATCGGCTACCCTATAATCCAGACCGGGATATTTTCATTATGGCGGCTGGAATAAATACCTAGGTCCTACCCCTATCCGGTCAAGTTGCTGAACATCATTCTATTAATAGTGTTTAGGTTGGTAATGTTTCGCTTTTATCTGCCTCCTACGAGCTGCCAGGCAGAACAACACATGGTTTATTCTATACAGAGAACCCGGACCAAATGGGTGTTTTGCTTTGTTTCACTTCTTGTGCTTTTTTGTAATTTACTACTCGAACCAAGCTGTAATATTCCTTGGAGTGCTAAATGGGTGTTGGGTGTCATTGAGTAAGCTATGAGTAAGCTACTTCAATAATTTATTTACAAACACTTGTACTTTCCACAATATATTTCTATTTTTTTATTGTTATAGGTTAGTTAACTGGTTTCGCTATACAAGCATCATCAGGGCTATATATGCTTGTATAGCGAAACCGGTTGGCTAACCTTTAAAAATAAAAAAATAAAATTTGTTGTGAAAAGTACAAGTGTTCGTAGATAATTTGTATCAAGAATGGAATTCCACCAAGCACCGAGGATAAGAAAGATAGAAAATAAGCTACTTACTAAGCTACTTTATATAATATACCAATGTTACTTTATGAAAGTAAGAGTTGTTTATGTTAGAAAAAGTATGACAGTAGGATAACAAAATAGGAGAGCTAAGTAAAATCTGTGGTGTTACACTGTTCTCGCTTTGCATAATTCTGTGCTTATTCCAACGTTA
>NJDC01000247.1:175530-198915 GCA_002245475.1 Calephelis virginiensis | reverse complement strand
TGAAGGAAGCAAGACAGGTTTGTCAGGATCGTGAGGACTGGCACTCGATACTCTCTGCCTACCCGGTAAGGGACTTAGCGTGAAGATATGTATGTATGTATGTATGTATGTATGCATGTATGTATGTATGTACACTATTTATCACAGCAAGACTAGACAGAAATAGGAATGAAATTAAGTGTTGATCTAAAAATAAGAAAGGACGCGCTCTGTTAGTTCGGTAATGTGAAAAGGCATGCGAAAAAATGATAAAACAGATATGCAATATGAACGCAAATGGTTGAAGAAATCTAGGGGATATAGGTCGGTATTACATGACAGCAGGAATATTGGCAGTTTTTTAGAAATTGTAAAACTTTTTGCCTACCTTGCGAGGAATTTGGCCCAAAGAAATGTTTTTTTGGATTTTTATTTAATCGTTTCATTAATTTATAAGCAATTATAGTGATATTTACCTTCACACGTAATAAGAAATTTAGAAAATGTTTTTTTAATGTTTTCATATTCAATTATTATCATCTCTGCCAGTAGAGCCATTGATAGACAGGAAACACAACTTAGAAAAGCCTCTATTATGCTTGAAATTGCATAAGGTTTTGCAAAGTTGCATCCTGAAAACGTAAAGCAATTAAAGATTTAAAACATGTGATTTCAAAAGTTCTAAGCTGGTTCGATGCTCCTTCTTACTTTTAACCTCAACCATCTTTTAAACCAGCCTTTCCCAAAGTGGGCGATAACGCCCCCTTGTGGGCGCTGGAAGCCTAGAGGGGGCGGTATAAATCTTGAAAAAATGTTTTTTTTTAAACTAGGCGCAACAAATATGTTATTGAGGTTATTGACAAGAAAAAAACGAGGGGGGGGGGGCGCTACAAAACAACTGATTTTCAAAGTGGGCGTTACATGAAATAAGTTTGGGAACCTCTGTTTTAAACGATAATAAAACTGAATTGCCTTATATATTTTTCAATGTAAACCTAAATGGAACAAGTCAAAACTAGTAGATTTCACTACGATTTTAGGTATAACTATTAGATAAGAAGTTACAATCTGGTCTACATATTGAAAAGCTTTCAAAAAAACCGATCACAGCATCATATGCTAGCAAAAAAATGAAATTTTTAACTGATATTGACAGCGCTTGAATTGTATACTATAGTTATTTTCACAGCATCAAGTCGTATGGAATACTTCTCTGGGGGAGTTCTGCCAAAGATAATTCCACATTTATTTTACAAAAGATAACGATACGTCCAAATACGGGCTCATAAGGGCAATTCATAAGTTAGGTCCGAAAGTGTCCCTCAGAGAAAAAGTCAAAGAAATAAATATTCTTTATGCTGTAACGTCCCAATTGTTTTTTAAATCGAATATATTTTAAAAAGAACATAACTTCACTTAAAAATATGTTGTGTGCACTCTGTAAATACAAGAAATAAAACAATCTTCCTGTGAATGTGTCTCGTCTCCTCAGATTAAGCTATTCCTTCATGGGCCAACGCATTCGTTTTCACAACAAACTTCTCGAGCATTACATAAATGTATTAACTCTAAAGTATGTAAAAAAGGTTATTATATTGCATAATATAATACGATAACAATTGTATAAATTCATAATTTTTGAGAGATTAACTTGAGGAGCTATCGATGTTTTAAAAGTAGAAAAAAGACAAACCTCACAATTAAATCAATCTAATTAAATCGGATGGTGTGGATTAGTCTATGGCGTTGGTTATTGTACTAAAAGACCCCTCTTTAGTAATAAAAGAATTATTTAGTTAAAAATTACTTACATCATAAACAAGCATGATAATGCTTTTTGCGATAAGGTTTACTAACTTCAAAGCCAAAAAAGTAACTCCACTCAACATCTAAAACAATTGGAAATAAATGTACAACAAATTCTAATCACTTAGTAATTATTAAGTCATGTTTACGCTAATGACTAATGTTCTTGTTATCTTAGAACGAAAAGTAATTTAAAAAAGTTATTTGCGATAAAAACTTTGAGAAATATAAAACTTTTAGCTTGTTTTTGTTGCCTGGCATTCCAAACTAATATCCAGGAAAATGGTAACCTAGTATGGACCAGATATAGACGTCATCATCTTGGCTTTACTTTAGGTTCGGGTTGGATTGGGTTAGAAGATCCCTGCAATGACTCACTTGAACTATTGATTTAACAATTCTTACTACCGGTTTGGTAAATAGGATGGCTTTTACACTTATTTACACAAAAAGCTTATGTCCCAGCTTCAAGTAGGAAACAAAAAACCAGAGACCGATTTAAGCAAAGAATTAGGCTATTTGTTAGTTTATCTTCTCTTAGTAAAAAAAAATATTTACATCAATCATGACTTCACTATTAGTATCCTCCATGTTATTTGAGATGTGTTTGTAATTATAAACTAACCTTTTAATGATTTTTATTAACTGATTGTTATTTTTTACGTTTTTTGTATTTTCTTTTAATTTCATTGACAAATGATGTACCTATTCTTTAACAAAATAATTCAAATGTATAAGTTATGATAACATGGTGCAAGTAGTTGGATAACATAGATATTGTTAGACAAGTATGTGTCAGAATAACACGTCTTGTAACGTAGATACAGAATATTTCAGATAACATATTAAATATAAGGATAAGTGAATATAATAGTGCTGATATATTTCTCGCTTCCTTATCTTCATTCAATTTTATTGCCCTGTCGATTGACGTTAGGTTAAAATAAAATCGAAAAAAACCTTTATATCCGCATATAAGTGATAAAATGACGTTAAAATAAAATTCAGACACAGTAACTATCCCCCCCAGCTCAATTCTTCCAATTGATGCTTGCAGAAGAAAAAACAAAACTAACGTCGCTGTGCCAAAAATAAAGCAGTAAATTCTTAAAATTACACTTTTAGTTTTTGATACATAAAATTCACTATATTGCCCAAACAATAAACGAATAATAATGAAAGATTTTAAAGTAAATATATTTTTATAGTGATATTTTTATAAAACTTTTTTTGTTTCCATCACTTGTTTTGTTACAACACGTTTAAATATAATTCAAATACTGTTAGAAACTTTCATATAAAAATCAATATTATCGCAAGGACACTTGGATACTTAATTCATTTATTACTAAAATAAATCATTAGGTATGCTGTTTGTGTGTTCGGGATTCACGCTTATACGATCTAATCGATTATATAAAATATAGTACACGAGTTTTTTTATCTCTTCGGGGACATTTTGAAATTGTTTTTAGACGTTATGCTCGCTTTTCAAGCCCTTTTGTCTCATTTTAACAGTAACACGTCGGAATTAGTCACAACGCGGTAATATAGTATACAGTATTCTATCTTCATACAAACGGGTGAACACGAGTTTACACCTATATGTGTCGACTTTCGTATGTCACACTTGGCATTCGCGGTTGCGCAGCTGTGACGAACGAACGATGTAAGAGCGTTTTTTTTATTTTATGATCTAGGATGATCATGCGCTTTGTGAATGTTATATTAGTATTATAGGTCAAATTATTCACTTAATATGGCAAAGAACAGTTATCGACTATATTGTGCTGTTTTTGAGCCGCACTTGTGATTAAGAGTGATATTACCGTCACATTGTAAATATAAGTAGAGAGTGGTGAGACTATCTATAAGCGCCTTTTTTTTTTAATTACCTTCTCTACGCCTTTGTCGAGGCAGTGGGTCGCTTGCGCATTCGACCAATGCCTCGACAGCGTCAGATCCTTAAAACTCAGTCTTGCCAGTTACCTAGCTACTAAGACATTACTCTGCACTCACAGTGGCACATGGATTAACCGCGCGCACCATCTCGAGGCTCTTAGATGTAAGCAACAGGCACAGTAGTACCTGTTGTTTTGCCTCCTTATGGGGGTTGGAGGAGGGTGTGAGGTATCCTTCTCCGACGCCCATTTCTACGTCTGCGGATGAATAGGTTGGAGGAGTTCTCTCTCTCCCTTTCCGCAGCCTCCCTTTGAATCATCACTCTTTCACTATAGGTAAGAACCTATAAGCGCCTAAGCGAACCTAACAGGAGCAAAAGTAACGTGTATAAGGTAATTTTAATGGATGGGTGGGGACAAGATGACCCGATTACGGTGCCGTTCTTGTACCCTATGATTATGAGAGTGAACAAAGCTGGTAAGCACAGTAGGTAAGTGAGCAATGACCAAAGGGCTATGATAGTTGGTTGATAGTCTGAAATAAAAGAGTCTATTAGTTATCACCACCACCACCACAATTTGGTTGCTAGTCGATATAGGCCATGAGCTTAACAGGATTATGTTGAAAAATTGCAAGACTTTAGGGTAGTGAGCATATCTGAGAGTCAAGTTTAAGACAATATTGAAAGTGTGTACCTACGGAGTTAAACGAGGATGAATTTTGATGAAAATCTTAAAAGACATGGTATGTGGTAGCGCAAAGATGTACAAGTCTGTGAATTGTGACGCGAGGAGGTAAAATCCTCTATTGAAAAAAAGCTTGGTTAGATTTGGTTGGCTATGTGTCAGGTTTGCAATAAAGATGAGAGAGTTCAAGAAATTGACGTACCGTCGTTGTAAGAATACAACCAAGAGTTAGTGAAAGATAAGCTCGAAAGAGAAATTAAACAACTGGAAAAGAGTACGGTTTTGTTTCTCGTATTTTTATGGCAAATATCACATTTTTTTGTAATTAAACACATTTTTATCTACACTAGATTCCCATAAATATATTGTAACCCTAAGGTTTCAATGTTTATTTCTTGGAACTTTTCCTGGAGATTTTAAATAGCTCTATTAATCCTTTTGTTAAAACAAATATCGAATTTGTATCTGCAGAATTTTCTCAAAAAACAATCCCATAAAACATTAAACTATTATAACATACTCTGGCCCTTTCAACATTGTTTATTGTCCTCATTTTTTAACTATAAATGCTGTCAATTCAGGCTTAATTTGCCAGTTATTCAATATGAAATCCCCATTGTTATTTTTTGTCAATCGTTATACATAAAAACAATGTAGATTCAACCAGGTCAAAAATTAACTTAAATGTTAAGACGCGTATAGATTCATCTACACTGAATATACGAATGACGAGAGAGCGGTAGTAATGATGTGGAGGACTTATTTTACTACCACAATTATAATGGATATATAACATATTTTTATCGATTAATCATCTCGAAATAGTAATATAATACATAAATCTTATGTTATGCTTTTTTTATGATATTGGAAGGCAAACGTGCAGACGGATTTCCTGATGTTAAGAAATTCATGCCGCCTGGAGACATTAAATGCAATAATGGTGCATTGGCAACCTAAGGCCAGCACGTTAGGCTTCGAGTAAAAGTAAGTTTACCGGTTACCTTATCCTCCGAACCGGAGTACTTCAACGCTAAGTTCTGACGTTATGGCGGCAGGAATAGCTAAGGCGGTGGCACCAATCCAGGTGAGTAGCTGCAAAACTCTGCCACCTAGTCAGATGTTACGGTGTCAGTTACAGTAAATCTTATGCTCGCCTTTTTCGAGCTGCCTGGCAGAAAGGCAGATGGTCTGTTCTAAAAAAGTAGCCGGTATCACCACGGAAAAAAACCTACAAATTATGTTTAAAAATACATTAAATATATATGTCGTTAAAGTTTACCAAATACAAAGTACATAACCTAAAATAATTCACATCTATATAATAACTGTACAGAATAAATATAACAATAATAATA
This sequence comes from Calephelis virginiensis, assembly GCA_002245475.1. Classification (NCBI taxonomy): domain Eukaryota; kingdom Metazoa; phylum Arthropoda; class Insecta; order Lepidoptera; family Riodinidae; genus Calephelis; species Calephelis virginiensis. The sequence continues at coordinate 193,184 of NJDC01000247.1, read as the reverse complement.
TAACAATAAATATCCCTGGACAAGTCACACAAATTGAATCTAGTCCCAAAGTAAGCAAATTATTTGCTTGTGTTATGGGTGTTAAAAATATTCTTACAATACAAAAACTATATACAGGACAAAAAATAAATAATAAGAATGTTACTGCTTGTATTCACACAACGACAATGTAATACATTTGCTAACGTCAAGTATTTACTTATTACAAGACGCGCATATCCTAACAACTGATAAAAACATACTAAAATATATCTGTTTTCCGGATGTAACGTGTACAAATTCCTAAAACATTTTATTTTGCGATTCGTAACAACGAAATATCGCGCCTTGATTTGTTTACCGATACACTTTTGAAGCGACATCGCCAACCAAACCAATAAGATAAAATGTGAGAGCAGTTTCGAACATTTTTATACAAAATACAGCTTTGTATTTGGTTGTTCCCATAATCCATTGCGATGTATTTATTTTTACAAGCAATAGCATGTGGTTTTGTCTGTGTAGTAATAACTTTTATCACATGCTTCTTAAACATGGGCAATACATGTATTAAGTAGACGTTTAATTTCGTAGTGATTGATATTTATAGCTATTTTGTTTACACGTTACACAAATTGAATCTAACCTCAAAATAAGCAAATTATATGCTTATGTTATGAGTGTTAGTCAACGATTCTAACACATAGAAATTTCATTATTCATCAAATATCAAAATAAATTTAATAAACACCCAGACCCAGAAATGCAGACATCTAAATGCTCATCTCACAAATTCCTGCCCTCGTCGGGAATCGAACCCGAGCCTCGCGATTGGTCGATGTAGTTAGGCGTGTACGCTAGGCATTCGACCAACGTAGCGGTTATTTGTAGGTCTATTCGTATACGATATATACGATGCGATAACCATGCGAAATGCGTATTTATATATACGACAATTTTCATCCAAAAATGGTTTTATGGCATCATATATCACACCCTGTTTAGAAAGTTCAGTTATCCAAAAAAGTATACAACATTGAAACAATAAATAAAATTACAAAGAAAATATTTCATAAAGGCTTGAAAAATGACGCGAGTAAACTACCCTTTAAATGGAGTAGGAAGTAATGTAATAAATGATACGTCGAGATTTTCCGTCCGCCACACTTTATGCACTATCTAGGCACGCGGTTCCGCTTGACGGTATTTACACGTTTCGCTCGCTTTTCTTTCTGAAAATGTTAACAATGTTGTTGTATATTTAAATTTAAAATAACGACGTACTCATTCGCATGCAAAGAAAAGTTTATTAGGAATGAAAGCTTTTATATTAAATAAGCTTGTGTGGTAGAACCTGTATTAAAAATAGATACTAATAAAATTCCGCAATGCCACACGCCAGGCCTAGAAAGCAAATACAGTTAGGATTTTTTTGTGATCATTTTTTTTTATTTCATTTCTCTTTTGTAGCTATTGACAAGTCGTATTGACAGCAGTATATTTAGGTCTCTTGTTAGTCTCAGAATTAGGTTTTGTTATAGATTTTTTTTTATTTTGAAAGGCATCAAGCTGAACATAAACGAAAATTTACGAGTGAACTGGAATATTTACAACAATCTATTACATGAATTAGAATTTATGGAAGGAAACTGAATAAGGTGACTCAAAAAAATTTAAAAATTGAAATAAGCACACGTAGCTGTCACGATCTTGTTACCCACTATGGAATTATTTTTTAAGTAAGAGGAAGCATATTAATAAGTGGTGATAGTGATGGAAGGTGATCACCGCCGCCCACGGACATTCGCAGCACTACGAGTATCAGAGATGAGTTGCTGACCTTAAGGAATGAGTACGCTCTTGAAAATGCCTAAGCTGTATTTGTTTGGAAAGACCGCCCTTGGAAAAGGGTGTCAAAAAGGTGTTGTGCTGGATAACAATGAATTCCGAATCACACGTGTGTAGACCGCCGCGAACTAAAGCAATGGATATGATACCTTAAAGTCAGCAGCAGGATGCAAATCAAACAATTCATCAGAGCATTTCCCAAGATAAATGCTTAAGAAAACACTGAGTGTCCTAATATGTCTATGAAATACCAAAGAATGGGCACGATGGGAAAGCGTCGACGAGACGCTCTACGTTAGATGCGGTCAAAAGGAAGGATCTGGTAGTGGGGAGCCCCTGCCTAGAGTTGAGAACAATCGTTAACTAAAATAACCTACTAATTTAAATAAATGGAATATCCCACTAGCAGTAGTCCTCGAACTGATGGTAGTGAGTAGAGAGAAGAGTACTGTAACTGCTCGCTCTGATTAATACCATCGCTTTACCTTATACCCTGCGCCATAATGGAATTTTTAATGCTAAATATCTCCCAAAGTTAGTTCAATGAATCTTTCTTTAAAATGAATTTAAATTTTATCTCATTAATTAATAATGTTATAATATTAAAAATAAACGCATCCAAGATCCAATGTTCACTCAATGTTTGCCTCAGGTAAAAATCTGTGTAGATGAACTTTCATGCAAAATGATTTAATTACTGCTATTAAAGTGATTTCTCTTGAGTACTTGATACATTCATCAAAATTACTATAAATGGTGATATTTACATTTTAAATTAGGAGCAGCCTGAGGTTTCACAAACGTAAATTTCGTTTTCAAATGGTTGTAACCACGAGTATGCTGAATTAATTTTTACCGAAATATGGCTTTTATTTGACGCATTGTATTTATAACCATTAGAATTAGTTCACACAATTTCTGGTTTTTTATGTAAAGCGATAATTTATTTTATTAAAGTAGATAATAATATTTGGACCCCAAAATCTTATACACATATTATTATACCAAATGTTATTACTAAACGGATTTAATGTGTATTATGAACAAATATTTTTTTTATAAAATGTAGTGGCAAACCAACGAATGGGCCATCTGATTTTAAATGGTCATCGTTGCCCAAAAGAACTAACGATGCGTTGCTGACTCTTATAGAAGACATTGTTACGCCTTTTGAATAAACCATGTTATAATTTTCAGATATAACAGGGTAAGGGAGTACATCCAACAGTTTGGAAGTGCGAATCCGAAAATGTGAGCTGAAACTCACTGTAGAAGAATACCATTTATCAAGCTGGTGTCAGTGCAATTTCTGGCCTCAACGTGATAATATGGTGGAAGAAAATTGCTGATAAAACCAGTGGCAAAACTGAAAAGTTCTTCGAAACATTCCCCGTGATAAATCAGAATACAGAATAATCATTGTGTTATAACTGAAATCTACAAACTCTAAACACGTAATTAGTCAGCATTAATATTAAATTACCTCTTTATTGTTTATCAGTTTGTCTGAAATAATTCAAAAGAAATCGGTAAATCCTAGGTAATCAGCACAGCATGGTAAAACTGCAGAAGCAATTTCAATCAAGTAAATACTTACTTCATAAAATAAAACAACTGCCAACGTTTGATAAAATCAACAAATATTTTTTACTGACTCCATAAAGGAGATTGTCAATTTGCATGTTAGTGTTAGTAGATTACTTGGCTAATATTTTTTTCAGTATATTAGAAAACGATGATTGCGATAGAACATCATTATCTTGCCACGACAATAAATAAAGTAATTTAACTTTTCTGATGGTGAGACAAGTGTGGTCTATAAAAATCATAAATGTTATAGGTGTGTCGCTGTCGTATACCCAAAGGTATTAGGCCAATTGTGGAACAAACTTTTTATAAGAAAGAAGGGACAGAACATGCCATGGTCGTTATGGCAGGTATTTGTAAAGTTCTGGATTCTTACCCTGACAAGTTGCAGCACTTTACTCTACTACCACCAGTGGTCTTGTTTTTTATGATTCATTTGACATCTGCTCGCCTCTTATGAGCTATCTGACAGTAAGGCAGATGGTCTTTTCTACACAGGAGATCCGGATCAATACTTTGTTTAAATGCTGACGTAATCAGATGGCTCTTAGCTACATTACGGATACGTTTTGTGTTTTATTAATTTTATGTTTATTTAACAATAGCTGCGTAATAGCCACCCGACAAGCTACCTCGACGCGCCATAGGAAGGAGTCCCTTCCTGTATGCTGCGATAACATAAACATGTCGACTTTATCACATAATTAAAGTCTTTCAGTGTAATCAGTCAGTACTCGTACTCATCAGTTATATATATACCGTGGGTCTGCCACGGACCGTGAAAGCGAGTATTAAAATTTAAGTGACATAATTCATTGAAATTTTATCATCACATTTCGCATATTCATCTCTAAATCGCACAAAATGTTAGAGTTCAGTGGAGTGATTCTTGATAATTAACAATCCCATCGGACGCACGGTTGGCGTTAAATTAAGCCCAGGACTCAAAATAGTAGACAGAAATAAACGAAATGAAAGTCCTTTATAATCACACTTGAAATTCAGAGAGATAACTGTAAAGTCATTTCCTTTCGGGATCGATACGAGTTGGTCGGCGGAAATAGGACCGCTTTACCCTTTTATCGGGACCTAATCGAAATGAAGCCCCGAGAATGAGATTTGTTTACCACGTACTCCTAAGTTAAGCTTTCCTCGATGCTAATTTGTATATTTGTAAAAGGTTTATGCTTTTGTTATACATTTTATTATCATGCGTAAGTACTTAGAATTGAGTGCCGACTTTCATACAATATTAGCCGACCCGGTCAAGTTCGTATCAATTAACATTAACAGCTACTAATAGACTTTTGTGAATTTTAAGTGTTATTTTCCCACTTTCCTTGCAATTTTTCTAGGTTTTCTATACAAACCTTCTCCAAACAATAACCAACACAACAAAATGAACCAAAACTGGACCATCAAATAAGGCGTGTTGTTATAACCACTTGAAATGGGGACTCATTTTAATACATAGATACAAGATTGGATTCTTTACAATATTCATACATACGAGTATATCAAAATTTAAAATTTCAGAGAGGAAACGAATTTATAAAACACTAAATTAAATGGCCAGTAACTAAAATTTAAATCTGTATCTTGTATCTGTAAAATTATCTTTTTTGTATATCTCCTTAGATATCATTCATTTGAGCTCTAAATAAGAACGCAAAGCTTTATTGTAAACCAAATTAATAATTATCGATGGCATAAAGAAATGGGGTTTATTAAGTTGTGGAAACACATATATCTCAATGTATAAAAATAGACACGTGAATTTATCCCTCTCCAGATTTGGATTATTATCTTCACGCCCATATCCCCGAAGAGGTAGGCAGAGGTACAACCAAGGCACCTACGACTAGCCGAAGATACTAAGTGATTATAAAAGTATTTGAACAAATCACACGGAACCATATAGATACATAAATAAACGTTTTTTGTTTCAGATCACACAAGTCACTTTAGGATATTATTTTTGAATGCAGACGTAATAAGGTGACAGAGAAGTAGAGGTCGATGAAAGCCACTTTTTATCACAACAGAGAACAGGATTCTCGCGACAGAATAGCTTTGATATGCCGGCGTAACAAAATCTTGTTGACGTAACATTTATTATAAATTAACAAAATAAAATGATAAACACAATAGCGCCCTATACGCAATATAAAAGTAAACACTTGTAAAAGTAAAAGTATGACACTATAAAAGTATAACACTATAAAAAGAAAATATATTCAATATAAAAAGACGTTACGAACGTATCGAAAGTAGAATGAAGTGGTTTTGATCTGAAATTCAGTTGTTTTAGTTACCAGTAGAGGCACTGTTCAAAGTTTTTATACAAATAATTTATGGACCGCGAGTGAATATAGCGGCGTAAATTCACAGTAAGGGCTCAGATAGACTAATAAATACTCAAAGTATAGAGACAGTTACTGTATTAGTAAATTCAATCTATTACTTCAGTGGAGAATGCTTTAAGATGCTGAGAAGACTGAGAAATGTATCTTATCAAGGTTTTGGAGACAATGATTCTTTTATAAAATTGGTATTTTTCGATTTGACAAGACAAAGAATATGAACGCGACTACGCTGATGATAAGAGACAATAAAAGTCTGTAAACACGATGGATGTTACAAGTGCGTCTTGTGTCTGGGTTGCTAGATGTAACATGAAAATTTACCAGGAACTCTATTCTTATTCCTACTCCTATTCCTACCGCCATAACGTTAGCGCTTGCTGTTGACGTGGTCTAGTTGGGAGGATAAGATTACTTAGCTCGAGGCCTAACATCCTAGCCTCAGGCTGGCAACGCGCCATTACCACCTTTGGTGTGTCTAGACGGCGTGAATTTCTTACCATCTGGAAATAACTATAAAAATAAATAAAATACTCTTCTCTCTATACCACAACATGACGACTGTAACGGTAAGAGTATGTTAAGTTAGCAAGTTGTTGCAACGCATTGTACCAGGAGTCGTTTTTTGGTACTATTGATAAAAAATCGTCTAACTCTTAACTCACACTAACAAGCTAGGTAAGCTCGCAGACAGTTTATTTTACACAGAAAATTCGAACCTAAGAGGATCGGACATAAAAGGGCATTTGTAACGACTTACAACTAAATCATGTCATCATCACATCAAAAAGTACGAGTAAATCACACCGGAGTTAGCCCCATACCTACTAACATTTCACGAAAAAAATGACAGGTTGCACTCCCGCCGGCAGAAGTTAAAAATTGAATATTAACGTTGTGCATTTTAATAGGTATTTTGGAATGGTTAGGGAATTATTTTACACGAATTGCTTTAATTATCACTATGAAAGTACTATAATTTATGTGGTCGAATGCAATATTCGTTCATTGCGCTATCGTTCACAAACATGACAACATGAACATTTACGCAAGCGTCCTGCGCCGCCTTACGAATTTTCGATCAGGTCACGTGTGCTGACGTGAGTTTAGAAGTTTTTACCGATTCCAAAAAAGTGTTCAACGCCGCTAAAGAAGTTTTCACTTCAAAAAGGCATCGGATTGCACTCCAACTGCCTTATTAATAAACACGGAGTAAAGTACTCTAAGGTTTAACCTGGTATTATAGTCTTTATTACAATGTAATACAGACTATAATATCAACTTAATCTTACACCTACCCTACACCACATTTATTAATAAGACGGCAAGTGTGTCGGCAGAAGTGCAACCTAAAAATTAACGTAATACATTTTTGTTATTTTTGAATGTTTAGAGAATAAATTTATTCAAATTGCTTTAAAATCAGTATTAAAGTGCCTCATACCACGTACTAGTCATTTATGTGGTAAAATAAATACATTATTCATTCGATTGATTTTGTTCTAAAAATTTGCATGATCTTCATGTTACTTATTGCTCGGTCTGCGGACTGGCTGTGAGTTAGTTTGAAGATATAGATATCAATAGAGAAACAAAAATCTCAGTATGAAATGAAGCTACATTATACAATTATTTTACGAACAGTTGTCTGTATTTCCGGGTCTGGATGTTTATAAAATTTATTCCTGAACCTATTTTTTTATGTATAGTATCGTTGACTAAAGCTGGTAATTCAAGATGGGCATGCCCAACTGGCAGCCTGTGTGTGTATGTCTGTTGGTACAACACATTACACAGATTTATTAATTATCAGTTGACGTTTACCAAGCTAAGCGATTAGACGTACTGTGTGTGTACATGTTCGCAACAAAACTTAAAAAAATGACTTCAGTTGCGAGTGGTACCTTATTATATAGCTACTATTTTATGAAAAGAAATAAAATAATTTGTTGTAAATATTGCTGAGAAATGTCAATGCTTTATTAAATACTAGGTGCTACCTGCGGCTTCGCCCGCGTTTTCACAGAAACTCGGTGTGCGATCGGGATTAAAAATAGCCTATATGTTAATCCAGGTCACAATCTATCTGTCTTCCAAATTTCAGACAAATCCGTTCAGCCATTCGAGCGTGAAAGAGTAACAAACATCCATACATCCATATTTACAAAATTTCGCATTTTTAATATTAATAGGATAAAGCATGATTTTTGAGATGAGGGACGTAATCGAACAATAGATTACTTACTTACTTACGTAAGTTTACGCTTCCACACGTCCAATTAAGTCATTTTGAAAGAAATAAGTTGATAAATCGCCGAGAAAATTGTAATAAAAAATTGTTAAAAAATGTCGCATCTTATGGTGGGTGATATTGCAGGTAGATTATGTTGTAATTCATTACTGTGATTCGTTTATCCTGCTTTTTGCGGCCTAAGATAAAAATACTCGAGTAAGTTATTGTGTTACGCACAAATACAGTGCGTTTGCGGAAACTAAAGTGAAAGACTCCTTGGTGCCTGCCACCGAAGCAAAGTACAATTTGTACTTGTAATTTATGTGTATGGTTCTTTTCAGAACAATCAAACAAAAATCAAAAAACAGTGTTTTAAGGGATCATTAAGAGTAGGGACCATAATTCAAGCATATAGATATTACACTTACCTTGAAGTTCGAAGAGTTTGTGCAATTCGTTCATTTATTTATTATTATTTATTTTTTGTTAACATCTTAGGCCAGTGCGATCATTTTTACGGCAATTTTTTTTATGTTATTGGAAGGCAAACAAGCAGACGGATTTCCTGATGGTGCGTTGCCAACCTGAGGCCGGGATGTTAGGCCTCGAGCAAAAGTAAGTTTACCGGCTACCTTACCCTCCGAACCGGAACACGTCATGACGTTATGGCGGCAGGAATAGGTAAGGCGGTGGTAAAGTAAAAGTACCTTTACACTTACACTCCGGAAATAGATGACAGAGTGTTTCCTCTGCCAACCTCTACCAGGACACCCATGGCTAGCTGAAGACAATAAGTCCCACAATATCGCCACCAAGACTATAGTCACCCGGACACGTATCCAATCGCGGAAAACTTTGTTTTTGTTAGAACATTGGAAATATATTTTTTTCGGTTTGTTACCCGACCCGACCTCAGAAAGTCAAGTCCAACGCAGAACTACTAGACTTCAGAGGCGATAAACACAACCACAGCAAAAATTTAAAAAAATTGAGGTTTTGCAATAAGTTATAGCTATAAAAGGGTTTGTCACACCCAGTCTTAATTTGCAAATTGAAAAGATGCCTACACAAACTTGCGTTTTGTATGAAAGTGGTGAGTCTGTTGTACGTTAGTAAAACTACTTGTTCTGATCAAGTGTTGATAAAAGAAGAAAAAATTAAATAACATTTCCAATTACATTGGAACCAGCAGTGTTAAAGCCGCCAAATATAAGGCTCGCATTTAATGGCGATAAATGTTTAGCACCATCGCCGCCGCCCACAAATACAAATACTGAGCTACACGTTATCGCGTACTGGCCACTTTTTGTGTTATATCGTGCGCGGTGTAATTTTTAAAATTAAGCGATGTTGATTGTAGAGGTTTTTGACGTTGCCTTAGTTGATTTACAGCTACACTTGGATGGGTGACCAATCTGATAACGTTACATACGAAAAAATAACAAAAACAAAAAGATGAATTGACGACCACGTCATTAATCAAAATTAGATCATAAAAACCACTAACCTCTTATCAAGTACTCGTTGTCGTTTTTTTTTTACTTAGGTTTTCTGTCTTAATAGACCGACATTTTTTGTATTCGAGGTGAAGACTGAGATATTTAATGTATACAGAAATTGACTGCATCAAACTATGGATGTTTATTTTATTATTGATACACCACGCCAAAGCCATTAATTAGCGTTAAAAAAATTGTTAACATATCAAAGCAATAGTGGATGTTTGAATGTTGAAAACGTAAAAGGCTCGATTGACTGCTCACTAAGTTTCAGTTTGGTTCTGATAAATATTGTTTTAGTACCAAATGGCTATCAAGAATAAATTTATATATCGTGGTAAAGCACACGCTCCACGCAGCATACAGGCTGATCAGGAGCCACGAGACTGGTAGCCCGAGCTAACAAGTTGTGGGCATTCACTGTTCCTCCGTAACACGTCTCCGCAGAACGTTTTGAATCGTTGAAGATCTCTTTCTAACCGGCTTGATCCTTTGACACTTCGTAGAAATGTTATTACACTCAGTGTTTTCTATCTCGTTTACCACAGGGAATGCTCTGAAGAAATATTTGCCTAGGTACGAGCTGCTGAGTTTCACCTTCGAACTTCACGACCGAGCTAGAAGTTTTATGCCCGTTTTCTTGATGCTTAATACTGTGCGATATTTTTATTATATTTAAATATCCATAGATATTTCTTACCTAGGCCAATTATCAACGGCGGTATTTCCAAATGGATGCAACTTGGGATCCTTCCAGAAACGAGCGTTCTTGTTTCTAAGAGGTTGGCAACTCATCAGTGATACTCTTACTATTTCGGAAGTCTGTGTGCTGCGGTGACAACTTCTCACTAGATTTTCCACTAGTCCGTATTACTCGTCTTCTGTAACGAAAAGATTTGACAATGCGATGGTAGCTCCTCTGCAACGGGCAACGGTTACCGCTCTCCAACACATTATGGTAAGTGGGACGCTCACTCGTTTGCCAAGCACATCTTATTAATTAAAATTCTTATAAATCTGATAAAAATAAACAGTTTATTTATTTTATTTTTTATTATTTATTTTTTGCAAAACGGACTTTAGTTTCTTGGTTACGTCATTGTTGGTTGGTCGCCTCTTACCAGCTGTTTAGCAAGAAGGCCTACAGTTTTTGTATTATAGTTATTCTTTGCAGTGGACCAACACGTGGAAAATACATACACACAATATGTTATGTTATTACTATAGTTGTTTTTTTGACTTGTTTAATCTTTAAATTAATACGTGAAGCAAAGCATTGGACCCCTTTTTACAAAAATTGCACTGATGGAGGAGTACGAAATTTGGAATACTTATAGTTTATGAGTAGGAGAAGTGCGATACGCTAATATTTTTCAATAATAATGCTTATAAAGTACATTAAATCAATAAATTAAACATTACCCACAATACCATGCATTTGACAAACACACGCACTAAAAAGTTTGGAAACAAAGTAGTTGGTATTGAGAAATGAAGATGGCGTTCTTATCAACAAGATATTAAAATTTATTATGGTCGAATTTCGACCACTAGTAGTATTAATTAACGATTGTACAGTTAAAAAAAATAAAAAAAAGTATCTTCACGCCCATATCTCCGAAGAGGTAGGCAGAGGCACAACCAGGGCACCCACGACTAGCCGAAGACACTATACCCTACAATGTGATAGGTGGCAACCCTACCGCCAACCGGGCACATTTCCAATCCCGAGCAACATTTTTTTCAGAAAATTGGAAAAACCCAATTTCCCTTTTGTTGCCCGACCCGGGAACCGAACCCGAGACCTCATGCAGTCAAGTCCAACGACTAAACCGCTAGACCACAGAGGCATTTAAAGTTAAAGTATTGGTTTATAAAATAAATATATTAAATATAACAAGGTTTCATCCCGTTTTAATTGACATTGTTAAATTTGTAATCCAGTTTATTAGCAGCAGCTTCGTGACTTACACCATACGAAAAGTGTGGTCGAGTAAAGCCAAATGAAGGCGCCTCGAGCACAGTGTCACATTGGGGTCAGATTACATACGGTAATCGGCTTAGTGGCCAAATGCCAACTTATACTGGTATTGTCTGATACCGTCATTCTAATAAAATACCATTTTTTTTTAAATACAGGTAACCTAACAAACAAACCTATTTTCGGAAAATACGACATGGTCGCCTCTGTGATCTAGCGATCCGGCGTCGAATTTGACTTCATCAGGTCCCGGGACGTCGGACGCTCGGACGGACGTCGGATAGCAAAAAAAATTAGAAAATATTTCAATTTTCTAATAAAAATGACGTTGGACGGGAATGGACACGTGTCGGTTGGCGATAGGCTTGCCACCTATCATATTGTGGGACGCAGTGTCTTCCGCTAGTCGTGGGTGCCCTAGTTGTGCCTCTGCCTACCTCTTTGGGAATATGGGAGTGAAAATACTTATTTTAACTTGACTTTCACTATTTAAATACAAAGGGTTAGCTTGAAATCACTAAGCATTTTAAAACAAATAATATAATCGTCTCGCTCACAATAATTGTCAGACATAGGTACCATAATGTCACTATCTTTGCGTATCTACATAACTTTCTCTTCATTGTTCTCTTATCGTGCATACACGCCGGTTTCGAACACTCTAGATACTACTCTTGGATAAAATTCGACTGATTTGATTGTGGAAAATGAAGCACAACCAAGGCACCCACGACTAGCCGAAGACACTAAGGGCCATAACTCACCCAGACCGTGTTAGTCCGGGCTCCTTTGCAGAATAGACCATCTGCCTTCCTTGCCAGGCAGCTCGTAAAAGGCGAAGCATAGCTTACCATCACTAACACCGTGACATCCGACTAGGTGGTAGAGTTTGGCAGCGACTCGCCCGGATTGGTACCACCGCCTTACCTATTCCTGCCGCCATAACGTCATGACGCGTCCCAGTTCGGAGGGTAAGATAGTCGGTTAACTTACTTTTGCTCGAGGCCTAACATCCCGGCCTCAGGTTGGCAACGCACCATTACCACCTTTAGTGTCCCTAGGCGGCGTGAATTTCTTACCATCAGGAAATCCGTCTGCTTGTTTGCCTTCGTATAACATAAAAAAAGACGCCATGGCGAAGTGGCCAGCGACGTCGCCAACTAGTTCGTACTGAGATGTATGACGGCTAACGCACTTGGCGACCGAATGGCGACGCTTTGGCGACGCAGGAAAGCTAGACCAAGCCATGGAAACGTCGCAATGGCATCCCGGTGAGTTATGGCCCTAAGTTGGGACTTACTGTGGACTGTGGGCAGTATGATAGGTAGCCAATCGCCAACCGGGCACATATCGAATCCCGGACAGCGTTATTTTTAGTAAAACATTAAAAATACACTTTTCATTTTTATTGTTGCTCGACTTGGGGATTGAACCAAGTCATCAAGAAGTCAAGTCTGAAGCCGAACCGATAGACCACAGAGACGATTTCAATAGTGGTTATACTTCATTTGACGATTGATAATGTGGTGGTTTCTTACTGGTTAATAAGTTGTATTTGTTTGGAAATATGGGCGGTGTTAAGAACTAATTCCACAAGCAGTCACAAAGATGTATGTGAAAATTTGCGTATCGATTATGGTTTTACAACAACGGGTTTAAAATTGCTTAAATATTCAGGACTACCTTTTAACAATAGCTAAAATAAGACCTTCATTTAATCTTTCTTTAATCTAAAACTACTATACAAACTTTAATTCTGATCTGCCTTATATGTACCAAAAGGCGCTAACAAAATTTTCTTTTGGGGGAAAATTGTATTTCACGTTTGATTTTTAGCAACCCTCACTAACTGGCACCTAAGTTAACCCCTAGGCTGTCGATGTTAGATTTTACCTAATTTAAATTTTTCTTCAAATTAATGTGAGAAATGTCGATGAAGATACTTTAATATGAGGATACTATCGTTGGTTGTTAATTTTAACTTCATAGATTTAAAACTCGAAAATTTCTATGTTTTTGAAGTTTTTTAATGACTCTTCACACTAAATATTATCATTTAGGAGATAAAAAGAAGAAAATTACAATTAGGAAATAATATTTTCTAGATTTTGGTTTAAAATAATTTTACTTCTTGAGATTGCTATAACCGTGTGAAGTCAAAAAAAACTTAAGTATGTATAATAACTGTAGACACTAGCGTAATCCTGCTATTTAAGTAAGTAAGTAAGTATCTTCACGCCCATATCCCCGAAGAGGTAGGCAGAGGCACAACCAGGGCGCCCACGACTAGCCGAAGACACTATGTCCCACAATGTGATAGGTGGCAAGCCTATCGCCAACCGGGCACATTTCCAAACCCGAGCAAATTTTTTTATATTAGAAAATTAGAAAAATCCAATTTCCCTTTTGTTGTCCGACCCGGGAATCGAACCCGGGACCTCATGCAGTCAAGTGCAACGACTAAACTGCTAGACCACAGAGGCGATTATCCTGCTATTTAAATGAAATAAAATATACTTAATTCGAAATGTGGAAGTATGTATGTATGTAAATATAAATCATCATTTAGTTTAACAAAGACTACATCATAGTTGTAGGCGAATCCAACCTCAACACTTTTTATCATTAACTGTAGTTCGTAAAAAAAAAATTGTCGATTTAAGGCAGACGAAAAAGTTTTGGGAGCGTCAACGAACATAAAAAATTAAATTTGTACTTCCGTTATGATTTAATTCATATAGCTCCCTTTTAAAAAAAAAAACTTTTAAGGCATTTGATAACAAAAAAAAAAAATTACTACACATGTTTTATGCTAGTTGGACTCGGGGGCAAAATCGACTAATGTATATATCGACATATATATAGTTGAAAAAAATTGGTTTTGAGGGTTTACTACGTTTCAATTTTGTACGTCTGTAGATAATAAAGCCAAAAAAGTTTGACGAATGTTTTACCATACAGGACAAATCCTTAAAAATAGAAACCTTATATTATACTCACGTACTCCTCCTCCTACGCGTGTGTGTGTTTGTGCCTGCTGTGGTGTCATAGCTCTTCAGTGGATAAACGGATTTTGATGCGATTATTTTATTCCAAAGCTGACGTGATTGAAATGATTTATAGCTATAGTTAATGGAGATCTGTCCATTTGTTCAAGGCTCAATAGCAGCGCATTTGTAAGCATCGAAATGGTTATTGGACTCACTATATGTAATTACTTTTTTTTTTGTACTTATGTGAAATATCTGAATATTGAGCTCGAAGACAGGAGACGTTATCCTGAGTTGCTTGCTCTTAAATCAAAAAGAGTTGTGATGAGGTAGATGTGTATGATGGTGTATCTGTTTGCAGCATCGTAACTATTGAATGGATGGACCTGTCAGTCGGGGGTTCAATAAATAATTTAATTTTTAGATTATTTTATATTAGAGCTCAGGAAAGAAACGCACGGCTCTTCCGTTGGTGGTGATGGTATCTTGTTATGTCTCGTCCTAGATATTACAAGTGCGTCGTTGTCATGAGACCTGGAATGAAGGTCTGTCGTGCAAGTCTACCGGCTACTGTACCACACAAACTGGAATATGACAGAATCATTGATCGCCTTGTTGATGGAGTGTCTATCGTAGACCCTTAACTACATCGACCCAACCGCGAGCCTCAGGTTCCTTAATTTCATTTGTCAAAAAAAAAGTCAAAAGTCATTTATTCTGTGGCTTTAGATATTACACTGATGATACATTGCCAAAATTGGTCTCTAAAACCTGCCGAGTAGGTAACAAGGCGTACAGATTTATTCTACAAATATGGTTGTGGGTACTTAAAAATATTTTTGTGTATTACTTAAAAACGACGTTAATTAGGTTTGTGCCACACTGTACGTCCCTTAACAATACTTATAAATAAAACATTAGCACATAATATAAGACGTGTATCATTACATTTAACTATTTAATTGTTACATTAATTAAATAGATTATAAACATGATAAATTGACTTCACGATTCCATACGATAAGATATCCATATTGAATCTGAAATATTTATTTTATATTTGTGTGATGAACATTTAGATTGTCTGCATTGGCGGGTCTGGGTGTTTATTAAATTTATTCTGGTATCTATTTAAATGTTTCTATGTATTGGAATCGTTACTAACACCCATAACACAAGCATATAATTTGGGTTAGAGTCAATTTGTGTGACTTGTCCAGAGATATTTATTATTTACTAGCTGTTACCTGCAACTTCGCCCGCGTTTTCGCAGGAACTCGTTGTGCGATCGAGATTAAAAGTAACATATATGTTAATCCAGGTCATAATCTATCTGTGTTCTAAATTTCAGACAAATCCGTTCAGCCATTCGAGCGGGAAAGAGTAACAAACATACATACATCCTTACAAACTTTCGCATTTTTAATATTAGAAGGATTATGGCGTCAGGAATATATAGGAATATATTATTCGGTGGATCACTACTCGAGCAATTTGCTACACAGCATTATACTACTACTAGTCTTGTTGGTAATGACCTATATAACCTGTACTCGCGGCTTACAAACCGTCTGGCATATCGGCAGATGATCTAGTAATTTAAATTTGGTTAATAGTACAACATATAGGTATATAAAATGGTAACATTTTATTACTAATGCTTTTTGGCAAGAAAATATTTTTCACATTTACATGAATTTGGTTTTATATACGAATAGACATGCAATATACATTATTTTTGTATAGATTTAGGTTTTGGTTAGCCACGTGGGGTTTTTCGCTGTTACTAAAATATGACAATAAAGTATTTGTTTTAAACAAATATTTTTGTGTTTTTATAAAATATTCTCATGCAGCCCAGATATCTTAACTAGGTAAAGGTAATATTTTCAATTAGCTACAACTTTGTTTGCATGATTGTAACTGATCAATATGTACCACACATTGCTCATATACACTTCTTTTACTCTCTAAAGACTATACACAGTTTTTTGAGGTAAAAGCTTGTACTTTTCCACTAAACACTTTATTTAATACTTTATTTTACGCTATAGCCAACCAGTTTCACTTTCCACAGCATAACCAGGGTTTTATAACTAAAGATAAAAGTCTGTTTTAATTTAATGTTTAGTACCTATTTGGTTGTAACTTACAAAAAAGTAATTTAAAAGTAAAGTAACATAAAGTACTAGCGTTTGCCTCAAAAAAGGGTGTAAACAATGGAATTCCCCAAGTGCCGACGATAATAAGTCTAGATTCTAATGGTTTTAATTAACAACTATGACTGAAATAAATTTATTTAGTTTTCAACCGACGAAAAAAGGAGGAGGTTCTCAATTCGCATGTACGTTGTTTTTTTTTGTATGTATGTTTCGTAATTATTCCGGTGTTTGTGGACGGATATTCAAAATTTTTTTTTAATTGAAAGCCTATACTCCCGCGGTTGTCCCATTATGATTTGGCTCAGGTCTACATTAGCATTAATGAGAAACCACATACGTTCTAAATTTGAAGTCGGTTTTTTGCAGTTTTACTGTGTTTAAATTAAAATGTTAATTATACAGATTTTCCCCAAATACATAGGAATACAAGTTGAAAACAGAAGAAACTGATTCCTTTTTCCCCTGTGGATACCTGTGAAAGAGATGTATACGAGGTTGGATCCAAAAGTTTTAAGCCCGACCAAGAAAATGAAAGAAAAGTGGGTCTAAATTTATTTTTATTTTTTGACATAGTCTCCATCTAGCTCAACACACTCCTTACACCTGACCTGCAACTTGTTTATCCCCTCGAAAAAAAAAGATTCCGGAAGGTCGGCGAAATAGTCGTTTACTGCGATTATCACCTTATCTTAAGTCGAAAATTTCGAGCCACCCAAGTGTTTTTTTTAAATTTGGAAATAAATGATAACCCAAGGGGGCTAAATCCGGCGAATAAGATGGGTGGGGCAGCAACTCGTAGCCACAATCATGGATTACAGACATTATTTCAACCGAAATGTGAACACGTGCATTGTCTTCATTAAACAATACTTTCTTACGCAACATTCCCGGCCTTTTTTCTTTTATTTCTTCCCGGAGTATTCGTAAAAGGTTACAATAATAACTAGAATTTATATTTTGACCTTTCGGTAAATATTCTACAAAAATAGTGCCCTTCGCATCCCAAAAAAAC
>NJDC01000247.1:154806-175044 GCA_002245475.1 Calephelis virginiensis | reverse complement strand
GGATCATCTTTAATGCTCTCACGACCGCGCTTAAACTCAGCTACCCACTTCTTGATACTGGAAAACGATGGAGCAGACTCCCCCAAAGTGCTCACCATATCTTGATGGATATCTTTTGGTGATAGGCCTTTTTTTATTGAGGTACTTAATGACTGCACGGTTTTTAATTTTCTCCATTATTGAAAATTGTGTCAGATTGCTTCAAACAAATAATCACAGAAAATTTATATTGTGCAGTGTCTGAATGAAACTGCGCACAATAAATCAATATGACACATACTAACAAATGACGGTAGATTTTAAAAAGATGTCATAGCTCCATGTAGGTTAGGCCACGAACTTTTGGATCCACCCTCGTAGATACCAGCTTCTCAATTCTCTTCTCAACCATATAATACATAGGCTTTGTTTGAAGTTATAGTTATTTTTTTTGTATTTTGTCCAGGTTTATTCATTTGTTTATTTCGTATTAAGAGTACCTAATTTATAACAAAAAGCTAAATGATGTTACGGAAAGTAAAGGTTTATTTTTCAATGTATCTTCAAGTTTAAGAATCGTATTACATAATGTAAAAATTGTTTATTTATACTTTGTTTCCTGTTTAAAAAAATATATATTTATATTTTCTAGCTTATGTTTGTTTTAATTTTAAACATGCTACTAGAATTTAAGTAACAACTTACAATACGTATATACGTTAGGTAAATAAAACGCCACTTAACTCGAGTAATGTATATCACACGATCCGCAGGATGCAGATACCAGCTTGTGGCCAGACTCAGGGTTATCAACGAGGACATTGTGTTCAGAAACACAATTGGGCTCACAACAGATTATGGGGGTGGTAATCCAGTTACTGCATATTGTTACTTGGTGTTCGCTGTTTAGACCTGAATACTGTATACACATTGTACAAAGATGTGCGAGACATCAAATATTATTATTATTTGTGAAAATTTGTCTAGTTGTCAGGTATTGGTGTTAATTACATTAAATCTTGAATTCGATCCCCGAGGTCGGAAACTTAAAATGTCTTAACTTTTTTTTAGTGATAGGTCAGCTAACAAGCACATGGGTCTCCCGATGGTAAGAGATAGCTTTGGCCTTTAGAAACCATAGATGTCATAGGTGTGTTGCTGTCCTGTGATCGGGATGATGGACATATTACCCTCCAGACTGAGTCATTATGGCAGCAGGAATAGGTAGGGCGGTGGATCTCTAACCGGGCAAGTTGCTGCCCAGTGCTCTGCCACCAGTGATTTTGTATTGAATAAGTGCCCACTCGACTTTATGTTTGCAACTTAGCACACTGTGAGACTTAGTAGTACTTTCGACTAGTTGTACATCTGTCTACCTCATCGAGGATACCGTTCTACAATGTATAAATACTTTTTTTAAACTTTTAGTAATTATGAACCAGATTAATTGGTTGGCCTATTGACATGCCTTCCGCCAACGACCAACAGCGAAGTTCGAACAAGTTTTTGATATTTTGACTGGGGTTGAATTTTATATCTGGGTGTTCAAATTTACTACAATTTATCTTCAAGTATTTCTATGTATTAGTAACGTTGAAAAACACCCAAAACCCAAGTACATTTCCTTACTCTGTTGTTGTGTTGTTGTTTCAAACTGCGAAGTTAGTTAAATAAAAATTTGAAATCTATTTGTTTTTCGTTGTTTTATTTATAGAGCAAAGTTTTAGCATAGTTTTCAAGTAAAGAGAGTAAGGAAGAAAGGTTACATAGACTTATTTTAATTCTGATACGGATTCCGAGTAAAATAGGTAACTTAATACGTGGGCTTAAATGCAACCGTCTAGTATTTTACATGCTTTACATCTTCGACGCTTGTTAAAATTTCAATTTCAACTATTAATCATGTAATAACGTGCTAGCTCTGAATATTACAATGTTTTAATATTACATTGAAAAACTGTACGTACTATTAGGTGCTGTTAGTTGACCTTTAGCCTTTGAGTATTAAGTTGGTATAATACTCAAAGCTTTTAGCGTAATGGGGCCTGTGCCTGCCTCTGTTCTCCCCCTAACGGCGCTTATGTGATAGTAGGTCAATTAAGCTGTTCTGTGTTTTTAGAAGCTCATGATTTTGTTTTTTCTTTCTGTGACCTGAATTTACAGATTGTTACATTTTTTTATTTTTTTTATTTGATACTCAGAGGAGATCAGAACTTTAAACTATGAAAAATGTTTACCGAAATATGGTATAATTGATTAACCTAAGAATTTATATATTTTACAAAGCATAACTTTATAGAGTAATCTAATTTTTTTTCATTGCGTAACATATTCAGTACAAAGTCTAAGATCGTAACCTAAAATGATCTTCACCGAGCTTGATAATATAATGTAACATATTTTATAATAAATTTAATATTTGTGATGGTGATTCTGCTGTTCACAAACTAAAATTATTTTAGACGCTTGCTGTCTTTTTCAAATGAAAGAAAAACAAACGAGATGGAATACTTTAGACATATCAGATTAGTCCGGACATGTCAAATCGTGATGTTCTTAATCAACTTTTTCCGAGTGATAGATTAAACGTTTGTAGGAATGACGTTTACGGACTAATTTAACAGCACTAAAAGTGTTTTGTCTCTTCCTATTGGTCTCATGGGAAGAAGATAGCGATAACTTAAAATTAGTTTAGTGAGTACGCAATAAAATTACCACCAATGTTAAAAATAAGTTGGCTAAAACATTCTAGACAGAAAAATGATGAATGTTTTTTCATTAAATGTTGCAACATCGAGTTAATAAGAAAACAATTCCTGACTAAAAATATAAGCATCTTTTTCTACATACTTACCTATTTGTACTTGGCAAGCCAGAAATTTGGGTGAATAAATAAAATGCAACCCCAACGATAGCATATTTTATAAGTCTTAAATTATATATCAGGATAAAATTTTCGTATTTTGTCAGGGTTGCAATATTTAATGAACTATCACTACGACTATTATTAATAACTCTTTATTGTACACAACAGAAGTTTCAGAAAAACGTACAACTCAAACAACGTAAGCACAAAGGCGATAGTAAAGTGAAGCAAAAAATATATATTTTTAAATAGCTAAACTGGGTTGGAAGGTACACCGCGGATTTAAGAAGAAGAGTGTGTGCAGGGAGTAGCGTGAATAGAGCATTGAGCAAGCTATTTCAAAGCTAGGTTTTGAGTTAAAATGCTAGACTTGCTTTTGCATAATTCTGTGCTACTTCCAGCGTTGTTCCTTCCTTAGAAGCGAGAATTAGGTATAGCCGAAAAAGCATTAATGTAGGATAAATGCGGTCGTAACGAGAGAGGAAAATCTGTGGTGTAGCGCTCGCTGACCGTATTCGTAACAGTGAGATCCGGGAAAAAGTGGTATTGAAAGAAAATATTGTGTGCTAAAATGATAAATTGTTTGATCATATGGAACGAATGGCAGATTAAAGATTAACAAAGCAGATCTACAATGCGAATGAGGATGGATATGTCGGGACTCGGGGAGACCTGGGTCGACAATCCACCATAAAATTGCTCCGGTATCTACTATACGAGGGTTGTGTCAAGAAACTCCAAAAATGGCGTGTTTGCATGAAAAGGGCAATAATGAATGAAGAGGAAGCCAGAAATGTCTGCAAGGATCGTGAGATTTGGTACTCGATACCCTCTGCCGACTCCGTAATGAACTTGGCGCGAAGACATGTGTTTATGTCTATTAATTAAAATTATTCATTTCAAGATTTTTTAATTTATTTCGACTCTTTTAAATTTAAGATAAAGATATTAGACTTTGGATCTTTCACCAATACACCAAGGTCCCATAAGAGTTTTCAATAAAAATTGCAATTTGAAGCCAAGAAAAAAGAGGATGATATGATTGTTATTTTTCTCATTTTATTTAATTGTTTACTTGTTGATTTTAATATTAACTCGGGATTTTAAATATCTAGGGCATCCTCGACTAGCCGAAGAGACTAAGTCCCAAAATGTGATAGGTGGCAAGACTATCGCCAACCGGACCCATATCCAATCCCGAGCAACATTTATTTTTATTCTAAAATTAGAAAACATTTTTTTGTTACTCAACATGGGAAAAATAGATTGTAGTACATAGTAATTAGGTTCAAAGGATGGATTTTCTCACCGCCAGTAGATCAGAATCACACCGCTGATCATGTGTAAGGGCTAAAGAAGTCTTTGTCTCATTGAGAGGCGTAGAGTAGTTGGAAGGGTCGTAAGGTTAATGATGCACGGAAATGAGAGCCAACGATTTGTTGTGCTCCAGCATTTTCATTTCAAAATAATTGACTTTTAATACAGTGAGATCGTATTCATTATACCTATGTGTTTGTGTGGCATGTGTACCTTAGGGAGCTTTCAAGTATTACGTAACGCAATATTTGAAGATTTTTGACCCCAATTCCTTCCCTTGTAACACACCGTAACGTTTTTCTGTAACTCCCCCTCCCCCTCTCTATACGTTACGTAACACTCAAGTGACCATTTTTACCCTACAGTCTAGAAAAGTTATATTATAGTTTTTATCCATGGTACAATTTCAATGGCCTTTGCTGTAATAATACTAAATAAAATTTATATTTATTTATATTTACTAAATAAATAAACAATTTTTTTATTAAAAAAAAAAAACAATGTTACGTAACGTATTGAAAGAAAGAGGAGGGGGCTCCTGCCCTTGTTGTGACGAGGTAGTGCCAACTTACAGTTTCATGTTGTTTCGACATACCTCGTGGTGTCTTACTCGTAAGTCACGTGACCAATATTCAGAATCCTGGAGATGGTCTGATGATTTTTTCTGTCATCTGGACAAAGCATTTGAAACCCATGTAGGTTTATAATATAGCTATATATCTTAACACAGCTGTATAAATTGATACATCGGCTTTGCTACAGTTCGCTCTGGAAACAGAATCAAATATTAGATGTAGATAAAAGTAGCCAATTTCCGTATATCATGCATCATAATGAACCCGTGCGCTGTATTTCGTTACGATAGGTTTAGACCTTTCGTGAACAGTGCTCATTACAAAATGACTACTACCTACGCGACGAAGTTAGTTACAGTTTTCACAAAGTCTAATGGTATTTTAAACCATTAACCTCCCATATAAACAAAACACCCCACTATTTTAATTGTTATCCTTTAGTTTATGGCAAATAAACTGCCAACAAACAATTTCATTTGTGTATTTCTTATTCCAATGCCTTACTGCGGCTAATATAGGCATATTTATATGTTGGTCCGGGCTCCTTTGTAGAATAGACCATCTGCCTTCCTTGCCAGGCAGCTCGTAAAAGGCGAGCATAGGCTCACCGTCACTAGCACCGTGACATCTGACTAGGTCGAGGTCGAGTTTAGCAGCGACTCGTCCGGATTGGTACCACCGCCTTACCTGTTCCTGCTGCCATAACGTCATGACGGAACACGTTCGGAGGGTAAGGTAGCCGGTAAACTTCCTTTAGCTCGAGGCCTAACATCCTGGGCTCAGGTTGGCATCGCACCATTACCACCTTTGGTGTCTCTAGGCGGCGTGAATTTCTTTCCATCAGGAAATCCGTCTGCTTGTTTGCCTTCCAATATCATAAAAAAAATGTATTTTGTTACAAACATGTTTTATGTCATAGTATCAACAGCAACAAGGTTTTTAATATAACCTTTTCATTTTTTTGAGAAATTAAAATTTTTGTAATCAACATCAATAAGTACCTTAAAACATTTCGCACACATTGAATAGTATGTAGAATTTTTAGCTAATTCCATTTTTTATCCTAAAGTGGCTTCTAAAACTTGGAGGAATATTACAGATTAGCTAGTCCCTATTGAACACATTTTCCGTTGAGTGCGGAAATTGAAATAATAATCCTTCTGCATTACCAAGAGATAAAATAAAATAGGTAATATGTCACAATCCAACTTCCATCCATCAAAAGCTACTTTAACTAGTGAGACCAAGTCCAAGTTTGTGTCTGTATTTATTTTCCCAAGTATGACATAACATAAGTATCAATTCTTTTCCAACGTATAAAATATGTAAACAGATATGTACTTGCGGAAATAAGTGTATGACAATATTGAAAAACTAGCTTACAAATTGGCTACAACCAAATATATATTCGGATATATTTCCATCCTCATTAAAAAATGTATAATGTTGTTAAAATAATGTATTTCATAGTATTGAGTACTCATTGCTTAAAATTGCATAAAAACAATGACTGGTTTGAATTTTGCTATTATTCCCATGCAGATACTAGAGAATTATATCAATTAACTTTTTGAAAAATAAAATGGACATGTGTAGGTATTTTGTTTGCGTTTTCAACGCCTGTTACCTGCGAACTGCATTAAAACTTCACAGTTTTCCAGTTATTCACACTTGCATTGTGAGCATGTAGTGAAAAACTTGCAACTTTTACATAAACTTCATAAATAAATAAATTTCATAAACTTATAAGATTATAAGAAAACAAGTAAGCATACAACACGCTGGATGTTCAGAGCAGCCGCCAATAAGAACAACCCTGTTTGTACAAAACCACAACCGTCTTTTTAATAAACGTAGATTAGGGCGAGTGAAACTTTACTCTATGGTTGAACTTGACATTCACTATTAATACAGATGGAATAGTGATGTAATAAACTATTTCGAAGCTGATCTCCGACATAAAGTTAGTCCATGCCCCTACAAGGTTAAATGACAGATTAAGGATCGACTATCTTGACATTTATTTAATATTTCCGAAAATAGGTTATTGCACTCCATTTAAAAATCGTAATAAAATTTAACTTGCGATTCTTAATTGGGTTATTTAATGTTAAGTTTGAAAAGCTTTGAATATTAGGAAGTAAAGTTTAGAAGCTAAAGTAAAAAATATATTGTAAGTATTTTTTTAAAATCTATGTTTCCTTTTAAGACACGCTAAGACCTATTGACATACTGTCTTTTCCATCATAACATTTCTTGTATTTACCCCAAATTGTGAAATTGCTGTTTTATATAAAATAAATACCTAAATAAACAAGAAAATATACAGCTTCCTTCTTTGGGCTTACACTGTTTTAGTTTTATAGCTATGTTTGAAGTTATGTATAATATACTTATCACTAAAACAATTTAGTTGTTAAGTTTTTTTTATTTTTTACTTTTTTCATTTTCATTTGGAGGAAATCCTAAAAAAGCGCGTTAGTAATTTTAAACGTTACCGCCAAATGGGACGAAAATATGTTTTGTGTTACCATAAGATACGCGTTAGTCCCTCGTAAGAAAGGTGTTGTTATTATATGGTTACGCTACTTTTATTTTATGAAGTTGTAAACCTACATTTCACGTACCAGACCAGTTTTTTTTCTAAAGTCACATTGTATATTTCATATTTCCAAAGCTAGTATTTTTAGCTCTCGGCCTCTTGCCATTACTATTTTAATTACTGTTATCGTACTAAGCTTATCCTTGTTTTTTTTTAATAAAACTGTACAAACAATGAATGTCCTACATGAAACTTGGTAATCCTCAGCTATTACTGTCAACTAATTTAATTGACACATTTCCATAAACAAGTATCAAATTATAACATTTACTTAACATTATTATGTCAGAATGATGTATAATGTGCTTATCAGTTAAGCAATTCAGTTCTTAATTTTTTTCCAGATCCTTAATTGTTGAGATTGGAAAGTTCACCTTAAAAAGAGGGTCTTTTCTATTCAAACGTTTCCCGCCAATCCAAAGGACAATACGTAAATTGTCAAATTGGCGCTGTCATTTATATCATATTTCGTAGATGTTAGTTCATTCAGTACTCTCTAACCCACTCTTTTTGCTTACATTAACGCCGGTGTAAGAAATGTATAGTTGTTCTATGGTTACACCATGTTTATTAATAAAGTTTTTAATGCGAAGATAATACTCGATTACTCGGGAAGTAACTAGTGCAGTTTAACCTTGGATAATACTTAGTGTGGACGCATAACGCCATCTAGGCGCCTATTCAGAAAACAGGATCGTGGAGCACGGCGAGGAAGGGGCGTGGGCACGCCAATTCGCTACCGACGGTTAACCTAAGCAACACCGTTACATTTTTTGTCAATTTAAAATTCTTAAAAATAAATGTGTTCGTCTGTAGACTCAAAAAAGGTGATTCATTGAAGTTTCCCACGCTGAACAAGTACAAAAAAAAAACCTCAAAGGAAAAAAAGGAATAAATAGCTGGCTGCATTATAGTTTCGCCTAAACACTTAGCGTAAGCATTTTTATTAATAAGACAGCAAAGGTTTAGCTATTCATTACTCTCATATTGTAATAATTTTCCCCGTGTCAAGTATAAGCATTTGTGTTTTGGCAATAAAATATTTGATACGGCAAGCACTATGTCTTAGCAAAATATAACAGCAATTTTATGTTTATTCAAATGAAGGACAGGAATGAAATAAATGTCATTTTGCACCAATAAGTAAAAACAATTATTTTTTTCTTTAAAAGTGTTAACTGTCAACTTACAACCACATTATTCAGAACTTATTTTTTTTTATTTCTCTTACAAACAGTTTAACAGAATCTGTATTCAAAACCAAATAACAAAGTAAGAAACTGGTGTCTACAACTAGAATACCCTGTGCAAGCAGGTCACCAATCCCCACTTCAGATCACGGATACTATAGTATTCCTTTACACTCGTGGTAGAGAAACAGAAAATTATAATAATAACAAAGTATGCAAAAATAAAATGTTGGTAACAATACAAGGAAATAGTTATTAGTTTTGTATTGTACTGTTTACATTCATATTGTATTGTATTGTATAGTAAACAATAAATCCTACAATTTAATTACAAATCATTTATTAATGTTTATTATTATAAGTATGTACATCACTATTTTTTTTAAATAAAATTACAAAATTATTTCTTACTGAACGTGTGTAAGTATGTGTCCGTATGCGTGTGTATGTGTAAAAACGCTTAAGAGGGTGTAAATGATGTGTGTGTATGTATAAAGGCACCCGCTTGTGTGTGATCATTAGAGCTTGTCGTGCGATTTCCTTGTGTAAATAAACTAGTACCCACTTATTGATTTTTGAAAACCTGTTAAATTTAAATTAATAAAATTTCAATTTATTTACTCCATATGTTCATCGCGACAAGCTCTTATGATCATAATATAACTTGCGTATAATGAGTTAGTAAATTTATAGTCCATAATTATTATTATTCTTTTTAGAGCGCTTAAATAAAAGGTTTTTCTAAAAAGTTTTTTGCTTATTTATTTTTTACTTTTTTAATCGCTGGCTAGGTTTCTTTATATCGCATTCAATGTATAATTGATGCAAGGTCGTTCGCCGCTCTTAATCCAGCTCTTCAATAAGGAGACCTTCTAGTAATGTCTAATTTGGCCTGTGCTCGTCTTTTACCAGGCATAGAGGCAGATGGTCTATGCTATAAAAATATTTGGACTGAACCTTATTCAAGAAATTAAACAACACTTAAATTGGTCCAGCAGTACTTCAAACAAGTTATACAGTTATTATTGTACATTTATATAAGAAAAGTTAAATAAAATCAAGCAGTATTTTTCAAGATTTACAAAACAAAAATCAAGCAGTATTTTTCAAGATTTACAAAACAAATTGGCTAAGGAGACCGTGCGAAGTGATAAAACAAATTTACTGTCGCTAAATCCCCTCGCGCCGAGCCATATATTTCAATCGATCAGTTTGCGTCTTGTTAAGGTATGCTAATGTTACTTTTGAATTGCTTAGTGAGAACGTACAGTCACTAAAGTTTTTGAAGTTATACTTCTTTTGGCGCGTTAGGAAAAAATGATGAGGGTAAATTTTTACGATGCGCGTGCACACCGTCACGAAAAACCGACATGATGAAGTTAGCTATGAAGTTAGCTATAGATAACATTTTAGTTTCCAAAAGGATTTTTATCTTATTACGCCGAAGAAGTATAACTTCTAACGCGTGTACATAAGTACACACACACTTTTATAATCTGAGACACAAAAGTGACCTATAAATGTCAAGTTCACAAATAATGATTCCTGATTTTTTTAAGTGCTGATCTGTAATGCCGATTATTTAAAACGTAAATTAATGTTGATTTTTAAAAACAAAAAACCAAAATTTGTTTAATACTACAACTTCTAATTTATCAAGAATGACACGGGGTGCCATTTATAACTATCTGCGAAAAAAGTGAGTAAGTAATAATAATATGTTCATCGACTTCTATATTTGTGTATCTTCATTGTGAGTTTATCTATTCTTCTGGCATCTAAAACATGAGTTTTGAATTATGTCAACCTCAGACGACCTTGACGTCGTCGACATTACTAATAGGATAATTATAAAAATAAATGAAGATTTCGCTTATTTTGAGTTTTTGAGACATTAATAAAATAAATAGGTACAAACATAAATATTATTTGGTTTCAAATAGACACATTTACATTTTCCAGTATATTTTATAAAAATTGACAATTTATTTTATTAATATTTTGCGTATATTTGCATAACAAGTATCGTAACTTGCTTATAAGCATGTTATTTCTCTATGTAAAATAAATGTAATCATCCATTCAAAATCATTAATTAAGAGTAGTTTTTAGGCCTTTACTTTACGCTTTAGGCCCATCTCTTTTATGCTTTTACCTAAAAACACTATTGTAGGTTTATTGTAACCTTTAAAAATAATCTAATCATGCAGATATTATACACATATTTAATTTTTATAGGCTAAATGATTCACTTTGAAATTCAAGCCAATTAAAACAGGATCTTTGTAATTGTCAATATAAGTCCCAAATTTTAGTATGTACATGTTGTTATTGATTTACTGGACGGATATATAATTAAGAACCTGAAAGTGTATATTCCTAATTTGTATTAAAATTTACCAACCATGTGATAAAATTGATAGTTTATTTTGATAGAATTTAACTCAAATATAATTTGCCACAACATAGGATACAATATTGCAATTATTCCTATACATCTATGTAAAGTTAACATTTAATTTAGATTAAATCCACTGCTATATTGTATAAAGTAACTTCTTAAAACCTTTAAAATATTTAATTTATATAAAAATAGATAAAAATCCATTTTAAGTGAAACTAATTTCTTGAAATCTATCGAAACATATAGAATATTAGTCACTTAGGTACTTACAAACATATATTATATACATACGCCTTTATTAAACAAAAGTGAAAAGAAATAAATAATTATTTGTTCAAAGTGAGAACACATGTTGAAACATGCATTATCTATACATACTTTACATATTACATATATAAGTTCTTACATATAATACTCTAATTTTTATACTTATGTATGCACAGGTCTTCCAAGTTCATATGTTTGGAACATAAAACATTCATTCGTTCTTTTTTAGTCGATAATTATGTGTACTCCTATTTTGTGTACTACAAACTACCTATAATCTATAATATAATGTTGTTGATAATACCTACGACAATATATACGTATAATAATATTTAATTGTATTTACTTAGTTGTAAGTTTGACTGTGCACAATAAAAAGTTCATTCATTCATGCATCCATTATTCATCCAATCAATATTTTTTTGGAACGTTGAAGAAATTTTGTAACTTTTGTATTTAGAATAAGTCAAGGTTACAAGGTTAGGCTCACCAGCTAGCTTATTCGATCCAAAGCATTGCAACAACGTTATTACGGCATGAATAGGTAAGTTTAGAAAAAAGCTGTTTTGTCTAGTAGTAACCTTGATACATAATTGGTTGTATGTATTGTTAATAATCAAATAATAAAAAAACATTAACTTCTTATCGTAATAATAAGTAGAAAAAAACTGGAAATATAAATTGTGTAATACAAAAAATAATAGTTCTTGGCATTGGAGAAGAGTCTGATAGTCGGTGTGCTTGCTACATCCTATTGTTGGACAAGGTTGAAATCCTCAAACTTCAAGTCTGCTCTGCAAACGAATCAATTTGCGTTTAAGTACCGAAATATATGTATCAGTGGGAGGTAGGCGGGAAAAGGGGGGTAACCAGCCTTAACGACATTCTAAACCGTTGTAAATACGAATAAGAATCAGAAAAAAACTTTGTTCACATGGAACATACAAGTGATACTTAAACGCGTCGACGCTTTTTTAACTACTACCGGATCGGAATCATGACCACGCCACGCCTTCCAATAGAGGTAAACTTAAGGGAAAATTTGTTTCCATGTCCCGATAATCATTAAATTTTTATTAACTATTTGTTGTCCATTCATTAATTTGAACTGTAGAATTAACAATTCTAGTACACCAGTGCTTACAACTATATATAACGCGTTCAAAGACTTTCTGTATGGTTTTAAAACACATTTTTCAACAAAGGTACTATTGCAGGAAATTTTTTTTTCAACTTCCTTAACGTTCGATTAAACCTCCAGTCCCGACGGATGTAAAACTAATGTTATAACCAGGGTTTAAAATCGTCTAGAACTCCTGTTATGTTTCTAAGCTAGTGTGCGTTCAGTATATCGCCGAATCGAACACACGCCAGTTTTTGTCGGAAAGTACAGAAAGCCCGCATTTCGTTCTTCATTTTGTTAATCTTTTATTATATTAGTAATGATGCTTAAAAAAAGAAATAATTATAATACAAAAAAACGGTTATGCTTTTAGTTGCACGAAATAAATATATAGCTCAACTTAGTCTATTTTTCAATAAAAAAAAATTTCACGTGTATAATAAACACAAAAAATATATCACTAATCTATATATATATTACATGAAAATAAATCCCCATTTTACATGTTGGGTTGTCGGGTTTTGATAATTCATTTTTTGTTGTGTTATTTAATATCAGAAGTAAAAGCTGTTAACGTCAAGCGACGCAAAGTTCGCCGGGTCGGCTACTATTAAAATTTAATAAATTATTAAATTTTAACATAATAAAAAATATGAGTATTTTTTTAAAAGTTTACTGTAATTACAGTTTGGAGCGACGTTTTTTTACAATGATTTACATGAAATGCTCTAGACATAAAATATAAGAAGCCGAATGCGTTAGAGAAGAATTTATTTTGTCTGAAATTTCATTTTAAACAACACAGAGTATCAAGAACTTGAATAATCTACTCATGTAAATCAGACTAATGATAAAATAAGATACATAAACTGTGTGCAAGAAGGTAAAATTTCAGAAGTTTTATCATTTCTTTGTGGAACCCTAAAAATCTATCGTCGTAAAATAACTGTTACAAGAAAAATACTTTTTGTTTATAAAATAAATTGTGTTCAACTCTCGCGGGATGTTGATTTTATCGCTCAAAATATCTGTACTGTCTGTATTGGTAATAAAATATCAATATCTGTTTTACTCTGTATTCTTTGAACAAACATAAATTGTAAATGGTTTTGTTTTTTTATTTTTTATTTAAGTGTGTGCATTGAAATTCAAATCGTCATGACTTTCGAAAAAATATCTGAAGCAATTAAATGACAAAATTTAAGTGGTGATTGCGTACTAATACGTTATCAATGAAGATTCTAAAGAAAATTATTATACGTAGAACTATAAGATAAAAAAATGGTAACGAAAACTGACAGCGAACCAGCACATGGTTCCCTAAGACAACCGTGGCTTATAGGCATCCCAAATGATATGATATATTTAGAAGCGTCCCTGATGTGTAATCGGAATGCAGTTCCATTATACAAGTCAACCGGATTAGTGGTGGCAGAAATAAATAAACGGATGGATACCAGGATAGGATTTCTCACAACAACCTATCACCAGTTTCCGTTTTGGTAAGGTGTGCTATATTTAGCACACAATACGTAAGAATGTAGCGGAGACATTAATAATTATTATTAGTGTATCACAATTTGTAGCGGTGTCTTAGTTGTAGCACTCTAGCGGTGGCGTAGACGTAGCACTGTAGCAATGGCGTGTAGGATGTAGCTTCGTAGCAGTAAAGAATTTATAGTAGCTCAGCAAGCTTAAGCAAGCCCCTTTCTACAAACGGTAATACCTAAAACATGTATGGACAGAACGGCACGTATATCACGTGACATTCACAAACGAATAGAAAAGTCGTTGCCAAATATACAAGGTTGTCTTGGCGTTCGAACCAATAGAATGAAATAAATCATTTGCACTATGTCAAATGATAAATGGTAGCCAAGTCGCATACTGTGACTGTGCTAACGATTATAAAAGTCGATTGTTAATGCTCGCCAAGCGAAATATGAAACCCATTAGATAAAGCTACAAAATGGCGTCTCTTTCGTATCAGCTGTTTACAAATTTTGGATAATGTAATGTATCTAATTAAGTTTATCAACTTTAACTATTTCTATAAATACATTAAAATTGTTGTGGTAAGCTCGTCATGATATAAAAATGATAGTAAAAAAAAAGGAGAAAGCAAAAAATATTTGGAGACAATGGAAGAAATGCAATGGTTATGGTTATTTGTGCGGCAATTTTTAGTAAACAAAGTTATTTTCCTGGATTTTTGGCTAGGGTTTACCAAACTTAGTGACTTTAGCTAGTCGTATGTATTTTGGTAGTATTTTTTCTGCTTTATTGGGAATACGAGTATGAAGATACCTTTTTTCATAAATAATACAATAGCGGCAAATCGTTTTCATCTAGTTTGATGTCTAGACATCATTTTTATTTCATTTCAAGTTCTTAGTTAATTTAATTTATTTCTTTGGAAGTAACGTACGCAAACACACACACTTACGCGCACAAAGTCATACATACAGTATTAAGCGCAAATATACTCGTATCTTAACAAAATTTTAATTGAGATCTACATATTTATCGAGGTCTATTTTTAGAACTTTTACGATCTCATTTTAATAAAGTTAGAGATTAGGATATTCTTATGTTAGTACGGTTGACTTTAAGAAAAAATAGGCTTAAAACCTTCAATGTCATTTTTAAGGTCCAGTGAATAGAATATATATAGTCGAAATAACACTGTAACAACATTAATTTGATTAATAGCAATTTAGTCAAAAGATGTCCGCCTATTCCGTGTAAAGACTGTTTATGATAGCCGCAATATCGGAAGTAGTATAAAACCGCAACCAGCAACAATTTCGTAGCATTTTACATATAATTATTTCATTAAAATATTTTACAGAGCAAATCAAATTATCGAAGAAGAAATATTTACTAAAACTAGTAGCCTGTCTCAGTTTCATCCTGGTGGAGAAACATCTATGTTTCTAAACTCGTACTTATAAACCTTCCTATTGAATCAGTTTATTCATTAAAAAATCTCATTAAAGTCGGTTACGTAGTTTTGAAGATCTAAACATACATATGGACAGACAGCGGATGTGGCTTTGTTTTATAGTATATTGTGATTAAATATTAAGGAAAGCTTCATTTAAAGCCACTTAATAAAGATTTTTTTTTTGCTTTCTTTGCCATAGAAAGGATAGCGTTCATTTTGACGGGTCGGACGCATCGAAGCGCAATAATCTGGCTAGATCGCTTTCATACATTGTGTATAGAGCAAAGCACACTATGCCGTACAACATCGGGACGGATTTTTCAGCGTCAGTTTCGGATGTGATGAGTGCGTTCGCATGTGAATAGAGGTGCTAACGATGTTTTAAGGCTACTAGAGGCGGCACTTTCCATACTTGATGTTTTTAAAGTAGGGTAGCTTCCTTCTGACATTACTCTTTGATACTATGTAAATCCGCCGACACGATGCGGCCCGGCTTACCTGTGTGTGCACTATCCTTAAAAGGTCTTTCTCGTATTGCTGAATAAGCATTTAAACTAATTATTGTAATCTGGCTTTTAGTATTTGAAAGAAATGTCGATGCTATATTTTATAGTAAACTAAAGCGAATATATTATGTTTAACTGAAGCAAAACAAAAAACATTTTTTGGACAACCTGCTTATAATGTAATATATCAGCAAACACGTATAAGGGTCTCCTGACATTTGTAGCCTATAGACATCATAGAAATTACAGTTGCATCGTTGATCTGTGGTCGGGGTGTTAAGCCTTACACAAAGTTTACCCGTTACCACCCCCTCCGGATCGGAAAATGGCAGAGTCATAATGGCTGCAGAAAAAGGGAAGGCATTGGACCCCTATCTATACGAGTAGCTGCACAGCAGTCTACCGTAAGTTGTTTTGGTTGGTACTAACCTATTTTGTACCTCATGTTTGTCTCTTACGCAGAATGGCAGATGGTCTATTCTACTCAGTTGGTCCGACCCCAGTAATAAAATATAAACATTTAAATAAAAATTCACAATAGGATAATCGCCTATGTGGTCTAACGGTTCAGGTGTTGGACTTGTGTGCATGAGGTCCCGGGTTTAAATCCCGGGTCGGGTAACAAAAAGAAAATTTGGGTTTTCAATTTTCTTGTAAAAAAATGTTGCTCGGGAATGGACATGTGCCCGATTGACGATAAGTTTGCCACCTATCACATAGTGGGACTTAGTGTCTTCGGCTAGTCGTGAATGCCCTGGTTATGCCTCTGCCTACATCTTCGGGGATATGGGCGTGAAGATACTTTCTTACTAACTTTTTTACAATAAGATATCAGACAACTTTTTATTTTTATGGGGAAGCGTCGACGCATACTTCAAAATAGCCAATGTTAATCTGGGTCAACACCCTCTATCTCTCACTGAAGGAACTATGTAGACTGACATTATTTGGAACTAAATTATGCTGCTCACGACGGTTTTGCGAGTGTTATTTCTGATGACGCTACCCACTGAAGACAAAACTTCATTGCGTATTGAAAATCGAATGACACATTAAAAATAAAAACATTGCCAAAAACTCACCCTGCTATTAAGAAAACTCGTCAAGATATGTTGGCCTTGACTTCACGAGGTCCCAAGTTCGATCCTCGAGTCGGGCATCAAAAAAATAATAACAACATTGCTCGCGATTGGATACATATGTGTCCCGTTGGCAATAGGCTTGCCACCTATCACATTGTGGGGCTAGTCTTGGGTGCATAAACTGGCAGTTATTTAAAACGCTAAACGAATATACTCTCAAAACATTAAGCCTTCTGCGAACGTCTTTTTATTGATTATTATGTCGCCATCTTGGTTACTTCTGGTAGACAGTTACTAACCATTAAAATACACTGGCAATTTTATTTCAGACTTACACATATTATGTGAATTACAAAACTTGAATATTGCGGTCTTGTGTGCGTTGGATACAAAAAAATGAAATGACATTTTAAAAATTTAAAATGATATTGAAATCACGAGATCACTACCAGAACGGCACTTTTATAATTAACGTACCGTAAGCTTATACTTGAAAAATTTCTAACTTTGCATGACATGGGCTAGAAAGAGGATGCAGTAGTTCTCGGTGTATAGCTTACAGAGATATTAAGGCAATAATATCGCTTTTCAGGTTTTAGTATTATGTGTAATTATATTTTATCAAGATCTTTGTGACTGCCTTTCCTGGCTTATGAAAAACCCATGTTCTCTGTCAGGGAAAAAACCTTAAAATTAAAGGGTTTAATGATATATATACAAATATTATATACATATATTTTTACGCCAAGTCCCTTACGGGGTAGGCAGAGAGTATCGAGTGCCAGACCTCAAGATCCTGACAAACCTGTCTTGCTTCTGGGTTTAATGATTAATAAGTTATACAGACTTTATCTTTTTATCGCCTATGAAATCTAGCGCTCCGTTGTCTTACATAATTTTCTGTGGTCCAGGGTTCGATTTCCAGGTCGAACAATTGAAATAAATTGTGCTTTTATTTAAATTTACTAATGAAAATGGTGTTGCCCGGGATAGGATATGTACCCGGTTGGCGATAGGTTTTCCACCTATCACATTTTTTTATGATATTGGAAGGCAAACAAGCAGAAGGAATTTCCTGATAGAGAGACCAAGCCGCCTAGAGAAACCAAAGGTAGTAATGGTGCGTTGCCAACCTGAGGCTTAGATGTCAGGCCTCGAGAAAAAGTAAGTTTACCGGCTACCTTACCCACCGAACCGGAACACGTCATGACGTTCATGACGTTATGGCGGCAGGAATAGGTAAGGCAGTGGTAGCAATCTGGGTGACTCGCTGCGAAACTCTACCACCTAGTCAGATGTCATGGTGTTAGTGACGGTAAGCCTGTGCTCGCCTTTTACGAGCTGCCTGACAGGAAGGCAGATGGTCTATTTTACAAAGGAACCCGGGCCAACACGGGGACAATTATGGGAACTAGTGTCTTCAGTCAGTAGTGGGTGTTCTGTTTGTACCTCTGCCTACGTCTTTGGGAGTACGGCGTGTATGAAACTGTGATGTACATAATGTAAATACGAGGAATAAAAACAATCTTGCTGTGCATGTGTCCCGTCTCCACAGAGATAGTCATTCTATCATGGGCCAATGTATACGCTTTTACAATAAACTTCCTGATTTAATGAAAGACCTGCCACTAAATTAATTACAAAAAAGTATCAAAGTGAAATTTTATAAAAAAAAGTTACTATACCGTTGCCGAATATATGTCGAATAAGAGTACTTGGGATTAATTGTTTTCTGGGATTAATTCTCTTCCTAGTAAGGATGTGTGATGTTATACTAATAAATTTATATAGAATAAGGAAAAAAAAAACAACCCGATGAGTTTCTTGCAGGATCTTCTTAGAGTGTTATTTTATATTCTACTAGCCGTCCCGGCAAACTTCGTTCCACCCGTTCAGTATGGGAAATAATGAACTATTATTTTTCCATTTTCCCTGCAACTTTTCCGGTTTTTCTCCTTCTAAAAACCTTCTCCTGATAATAACTAACACAATAAAAAAAGAATAATCCAAATCAGTCCATCCGTTCGGAAGTTATGCGCTTACCAACATATTTCGCGGTTCATTTTTATATTATAGAATGGGCGTGAAATACTTACAGATTTTATGATAAAGACCAATGTATCTTATTTAAAAACTCTACTTCATTTACTTCAGTCGTTTTGAAAAATGAATGTTGATTCTCGGAGCACAATACATAAACATAATTGGATGATTACGAAACAAGTCTCAACTAACGAAATATTTACCGCAAAAGTTTTGACAACTTAAAAGTTTTCTCGTTAAAAGTTTAGGGCAGAATTAAAAGGTCCGTCCATCGGTGACGTGACAAATTTACGCTTGGTAGTAGATAATAAACTGAGTTTTAATTTTAACAAGCAAATAAGATCAATTCTTGCAAATTTTCCTGATTTTTCTTAAGAAAAAAAAAACATTTATTTTAATTACGAATTTCGTTGTTTGATCAAATTTCCATTCTTTTAAAAAGATAAGCCCATCGTTTCACCGTCTATTTATTTCAATTCAACACTTTCTTAGTTTTTTGTTTAAATTTGTGTACAATTTACAATTTGTACAATTTTATTTCCCCGTGTTGGTCCGGGTTCCTTTGCAGAATAGACCATCTGCCTTCCTTCCAGGAAGCTTATGAAAGGCGAGCTTAGGCTCACCGTCACTAACACTGCGACATCCTACTAGGTGATAGAGTTTCGAAGCGACTCACCCGGATTGGTACCACCGCCTTACCTATTCCTGTCGTCATAACGTCATGACGTATTCCGGTTTGGAGGGTAAGGTAGCGGGTAAACTTACTTTTCCTCAAGGCCTAACATCTCGGCCACAGGTTGGCAATGCACTATTACCACTGTCTTTGTCTCTAGGCGGCGTAAATTTCTTATCATCAAGAAATCTGTTTTCTGCTAAAAAAAAACAATAAAAAAACATGTAATACATTATAAAATACAACTCAGCTAGAAGTTATTACAAATGCTCATAGTTTCTTTGACTATCCAACTGTCTAACTGTACTAGGAATAAAAATATGTTTTAATTACAGAAAAGAAAATAATCCGCTTAGTAGTACATTTTAGTTATTCCATTTCCTCGGACCTTCATTATCATGGCCATTCATATTTTCAAACATGACTCCAACTCACGAATTCATTTAAATTACTAGCCAAGCCGGCGAATTTGTATCGCATGACATTAACACTCACTAGCAGTTTGTATGGATTAATGCGTTGTTTTTCCTATTTTGTCTGCAATTTCCGTGGTTTTTATTTTCATAAAAACTTTCGTGGTATGTAAATGTAATACACGTGGCCACGATGAACGGACCAATAGGAATGACACTATAAAATGAATCGAGTTACTTGCTAAGGCTCC
>NJDC01000247.1:142485-153388 GCA_002245475.1 Calephelis virginiensis | reverse complement strand
GTTTTTCTGAAGGACCGACCGCGAATGAAAGCCCGATTCCCGGTTCGCGTTTTTATACAATTCGGGAACGGGATTCTGGAACATTCTATTCCTCACCCCCGGAACCACATCTTATTTAATTTCTTTATCAAATTATACATGTATCTACTTATACTATATTACAAACCTATAGTCTAGTCTAGACTTATCCTGGCATACATACTTGTGCACGCGACTGCGCTTGGTTTCCGTGTGGCGGCGAATTTCCGAGATTTTTGCCTTTTATACTACCCCGCCCCCCGCGGCTTAGTATAAAACGTATGGGCGCGGCGCTCCCGTTTTTATTGTCGTTACGGGCGCTGTCGCATGCACATTACATTCGTTTTCTTACTTATAACAACATATTTCAATTTCATTATATTTGGGTAAGTGAAACACAAGAAATTTAACACTTTATTATCATACTAAAACTTAGCCGATTTTTTGGCTATTTACAAGACTTATACGTTTCGTTTCACGTCAAGACGGTCTAGCTACATACATTTTACCCTTTTAAACATAAATCTAGACAATAGAAGTTATTTTAGACATAAATTCACATAAATTATAATTGTAAAACAACATGCTTAAAAACGCTATAAAAACATTCTAAAACTATTTAAAACATCATTTTCTACGTTAAAATAATCATATTAACCAAAGCAAAGTATATAGGATCATAATTATATACAAAACATCGTTATTTACTTAAAATAAATCACTCATATATCAATTTTTACTTATACTCAAAAATGTCCGTAAGGTACCAACGCGTGCCATCCTTCGGATTGGGTCACTCCCGCCGATACCGTCTAGTTGTCTATGGTCGTATGCTACTGTCTTTGGTCGTCGTGCACACAATCAGTCACCTTTCCGAGTGGTAGTGCCATGCTGTTTGCCTGTATGGCTGCAGCTTAATGGGCCGGCCCGTCCGGGAACGTACCACTCTCTCACTTAAGACCGGCGTGAAGTAGCGGCGTTGCTGCTGCGTTTCGCCTGGTTGGTGAGAGTCCCAGATGCCCACGTCCCACCCTCCTCATATTATAATGGAGCCGCAAATTCCAAGTCTTAGTCCGCAGGGGGGTACTACCTGCATTAGTGATGGAGGTGCTCTTTCTAATTGAGAATCCGCGGACTCGAATCAGGAAACGCTAGGTGGCCCCACGTACTATGTGGGGTGATTTGCGTGTAAAATTAAATATGTTCGAGGCAAGCAGGGCACAAAACTTTCAGCGACCCCTTCCACGCTCGTTGTGGATTTCTGCAATACTAGGGGAATACACTACAGCTTGAACGCCATCCACTTTCACCTGGAGACGGCGAAGTCGGCCTTGCTCTTTTTGACTGGGACGCAAAATATCTTCTCCGGCTGACACATCGTACCTTTTTTACCCGGGGTATAAACTGGAACATTCATTTATACCTCGGGGTGACGTGTGCGCCTTCGTCAGAGAGGATATTTGTTTCCGGCACCTCGGCAATCTTGAAGACAAATACATGTCTATTCTTTGGCTGTGCGTTGACTGCTCAGACGACCCGCGTATCTGCTCAGACGACATGTGCCTGTACAGGTCACGTAGTGGCAATGCCGAGATAGACCGGCTCGTTGAGCATATGCAAATGGCTTTCGATTTTGTATCTGAACATATGACATCCGCGGAGATTGTGATTCTTGGTGATTTTAACGCCCACCGTGCTGATTGGCTTGGTTCACGTTCCACCGATCATGCGGGAAGATCTGTTCACGACTTTGCCTTGTCCTATGATCTCACGCAATTGGTAACTTTGCCCACGCGAATTCGAGATGTGGGGGATCACACGCCTTGACTGTTAGACCTTCTGCTGACCTCTCACCCAGAGAACTATAAAGTCTCAGTCAATGCCCCTCTTGGATCTTCTGACCACTGCTTAGTCCGGAGTGCAGTGTCCATTCCACCCTGTGTGCGGCTACCACCATCGGGCCGACGTCAAGTGTGGTATTATAGGTCAGCAGATTGGAACGGGATGCGATATTTTTTTGCGTCTTACCCATGGAGGCAGATTTGCTTCTCGTTGGATGATCCAGATATCGTTGCTGATGCTGTCACTGATGTGATGCTGCAGAGTATGGAACGCCCCTGTAAGATGGTACTTAGTCATAAGCGGAAATGCTACCAGGCCTGGGCCACGGCAGCGAAGTCTTGCGACGAAAACACCAGCTCGATTAAAAAGGAGTATAATTCTGCCTCAAGATCTTTCAAAAGAGCTATTGCTAGGGCAAAGTCCGAGAACATTGGTAGAATTGGCGAGAAATTGGCCCGCTTATCTTCGGGAACAAGAGCGTTTTGGTCTCTCGCCAAGGCCGTCCAAGGAAATTTCGCGAAGCCATCTTTACCATCTTGACACCGGAGTGATGCCTCGCTGGCCCATGATGCGAAAGAGAAAGCCGAACTTCTAGGCTCCATCTTTGCTTCCAACTCGACTTAAGATGACCATGGAAACACGCCGCCGACCATCCCGCGGTGTGAAGTGTCTATGCCAGAAATAAAGTTTCTGCAGAGTTCAGTGCGTAGAACACTTATTTCATTGGAAGTCAACAAGTCAAGTGGGCCCGAAGGTATCCCTCCGATTGTTTTCAAAGTGTGTGCTCCTGAGCTGGCACCGGTTTTAACGCGACTCTTCCGGCTCTCCTATTCATCAGGCGTTGTACCGAATTCATGGAAGACCGCTTTAGTACACCCGATCCCTAAAAAAGAAAACCGCTCGGATCCGTCCAATTACCGACCTATAGCTATAACTTCCTTGTTTTCCAAAGTTATGGAATCCAAAACAAACTGTCAGCTCTTAAGGTACCTAGAGGAGCACCAGCTGTTAAAAGATCGTCAGTACGATTTCCGTCGTGGTCGTTCAGCTGGTGATCTTTTGGTTTACTTAACCACACCGATGGGCGCAAGCAGTAGAAAGCAAGTAAGAAGCATTGGCTGTCAGTTTGGACATAGCGAAAGCCTTCGATCGGGTGTGGCACAAGGCGCTTCTATCGAAGCTTACTTTTTACGGTCTTCCTGAGAAATTATGTACATGGATCACTAGTTTTTTGACGGGGCGTAGCATCAAGGTCGTTGTCGACGGTGTGTGCTCGGAGTCCAAACCTGTCAATGCTGGTGTTCCCCAAGGCTGTGTGATTTCTCCTACTTTGTTTCTTCTGCATATCAATGACATGTTGCAAATTAGTGACCCTCATTGCTATGCAGATGATACTACTGGGGAAGCCTTATACTTTGGCCAACATAATATATCGCGGGAACATGTCATCGAGAGCCGTAACCAACTTGTGTCTAAAATTGACAAGTTTTTTTTGTCTGAAATTTCGTTTTGGGGCCAGCAGAATCTGGTGCAATTTAACCCTAACAAGACAAAATTTTGTCAACAAGACTCCCTTTGTCGTATCTCCTCGATTTGAGAGCGTTTCCCTTTCTACCACAGCCAGCATTGGTATACTCGGCGTTGACATTTCGAGTAATGTTCAATTTATTGGTCATCTGGAGGAGAAGGCTAAAATAGCCTCTAAAAAACTTGGTGTGCCCAATAAAGGGAGACAGTATTTCAAGCCGACCCATCGCTTACAACTATATAAAGCGCCAATTCGGCCTCATATGGAGTACTGTTCTCAACTCAGGGACAGGAGCTCCACAGTACTAGTTCCTTTGACCGCGTTCAACGTAGAGCAATTCGAATTGTCTATGACCGGGCAATTACCAATCGGCTTGATTCTTTAGCGTTGCGTAGAGATGTTGGGTTACTCAGTGTTCTCTAACGCATCTATCGTGGGGAATGCTCTGAGGAGTTATTTGGTTTAATTCCAGTCGCTGATTTCCACCTTCGGACATCGCGTCAGAGCTTAAGGTATCATGCCCATCATATCGTTGCGTAGCGATCTACAACTGTGCGATTCCAAAGACATTTTTTAACCCGTATAACACCTTTGTGGAATCAGTTACCGAGGGCGGTATTCCCAAGCGATTATGACTTAGGAACCTTCAAAAAACGAGCGTACTCATTCCTTAAAGGTCGGCAACGCATCTGTGAGACTCCTGGTGTTGCAGATGTCTGTGGGCGGAAGTGATCACTTTCCATCAGGCGACCCACTTGCTCGTTTGCCTCCTCTTCTATAAAAAAAAATTGCCGGCTACAACATTAGTGTTCGCCATTATTCAACTTGCGAATACAAGAGACAAGATCCTAGACTTAGGTTGACATCGTATTCATTTACATAGTTTCCGTCTATAACACAACAATAATTTTGCAAAATTTAGCTGAAGGAGCACTAGACATAGTTTGTCTAAAAGAAGACCCAAAAGTTGGTAAAGAAGCTGATAGGGGTAGTGCTAAAATCTAAAAGCAAAAATAATGTTCCCTGTTCCATAATATTATATAAACTTCCTCTGAAACCACATACATCAATTCTAAAGATCTCTCAAGGCGAAATGCACTTCCAATGTAAAATAAGATAGATGGAGGTTTACTTTAAAATTGATATAAAATTGCGGTGTTATTTGATAAACTAGAAGCGGAACAAATTGATGGCGATATTTTCTCCTAATTAATATTTATTTTCTGTACACGGGTGTGAATATACAATTCTAAACAGATCGTAATGAAATTTTACAAGTAGCTACCTACTGAATTTTCCCAGGCAGGCTACAGGCTACTTTTGATCCCGATTATTAAAAGAGTTCCTGTAAAAATCCTAAAGTCAAAATATAAATTTGGCTGTTAATCTTTAACGCAAATTCCATTTTTTTATTTCATAGTTTCAGCTTTACAAATTTCCTGTATTTTTTTTCAAGTCATAAGTTTTAAATTACAGACATAACAACACTCAATTTTGAGAGACGAAATAACTTGAAATCCGTAATATTGACTAATATTTGAATCTACATCTCATCATAAAATTCTAGACATACTAATACGTGTAAAACAAATGCGCCAGTTGGATTATTTACTCGTATTACGGTTTATGTATATTTAGTAATTTAAATCAGGTTAGCGTTTACTATTGACTAGTTGCGAATGAAGTCGCCGGATATAGCTAGTCTAAATTAAAAATGTTGTTTTTTAATCTATTATTTCCTAAGAGTAATAAAATAATATTTAACTGGATTTCTCACATACCACTCTTATTTTTCACTACCAAAAAAAGTAAATTTGTTTTTCATTGTCGTTATGTATATTGT
This sequence comes from Calephelis virginiensis, assembly GCA_002245475.1. NCBI lineage: Eukaryota > Metazoa > Arthropoda > Insecta > Lepidoptera > Riodinidae > Calephelis > Calephelis virginiensis. The sequence goes on along the minus strand of NJDC01000247.1, from coordinate 148,157 downwards.
CATGTGTTTGTCATAAGTATCAAGTTAATATAATCAAAGACATCATGTTTAAAGACGAGTTTGTTTTGCTGTTTTTTTTTCTCTTGTCTGACAAGGTTTGCAAACGGTGGTTGTTAAAATGTTGTTATAAATTATGCAGTTTATAGTAAATATTTCGTAAAATAACAGAATTGTATAAGTACTATTTATTTATGGAAAACAGTTTTAATTTATCATTATTCTATCCCTTTAAAATTACATGTCCTGACTGACTGATTCATCATCGTCGAGCAAAAAATATTAAAGTTACAGCCATGAAATGAGTAGGATCGTTTTATAGAGTAGACACCCACTAGTAACGGAATTTTGGAAATTCTACCTCTAAGGGGGTGAAATAGAGGTTGAAAAATTGTATAGAAGTCCTTATTAATGAATTATTGATTAAAATCAATAAAAACGTTTTAAAAACAGGAATAAATTATTCACACACTTTTTAATTCAACTTCAGTTTAGCAAACATAATTATAATTATATAATATAATATATATGTGTATATCGATTTTATAACTTATAACATAACAGTTATAGCTGTTACTGGAGCAAAGCCGCTAGCTAGTATACAATAAAACTTTAACACTAGAGTTACAGGTTTTCATAAATTTAAACATAAAATAATCGCCTTTGTGGTCTAGCGGTCCGGGTGTTGGATTTGACTGCATGAGGTCCCGGGTTCGAATCCCGGGTCGGCCAACAAAAAGAAAATAGGATTTTTCCATTATTATTATCGGATATTATCCGAGGGTGGTGTCAAGAGTCTCCGAAACCGGCGTGTTTGCATGAAAAGGGTTATGAATGTGAAGGAAGTAAGACAGGTTTGTCCGGATCGTGAGGTCTGGCACTCAATACTCTCTGCCTACCCGGTAAGGGACTTGGCGTGAAGATATGTATGTATGTATGTATGTATGTAAGTAAAACATCTTTTAATTTGTTTGCGACTTGCGGTATATCATAGCTTCTCAGTTAACAGAAATTACAGTACAACATTGTAAAGAAGTTTAGCTGTTTTCAAAAAAAGTTGTAAGTTTAACAAAGGAAATAATAGTCGGAGGAAAATCGATATACACATATATATTATGATATTGAATTGAATTACGTAAAAGCTTGAAAAATGTAATAATTCATCGTATTTTATCTATTTTAATTGGCCGAGGTAAATTATGAAGTAGCCGTAAAGTTTCATGGTTTAGCACAGAGTACTAATATGTAGGTAGTAATAATACTTATACTGTGTTATTAATAAACGCGGCGTAAATTACTCTATGGATTAACCATGGATTGTAGTCCTTATTACAATGTGTACTAGTACATTTTACGGATTGTAATATTACAGTGCGAATTCAAAAATATCCGATTAAGCACAGACTATTGTATTATACCACACAAATGATGCTACTTTCATATTATTCCCTAACCATTTGAAAATATCAAAAATGCACAACTTTAATATTAAAGTTTTCACTTCTGCCGGCACTTCCGGAGTGCAACTCGTAATTTTTTTTCAACTAGGTATGTAGTTCTAACAGTTTTAGAATTAAAGTGGCTGTGACGACGAGTTGAAGACGGTAAACCATACTAGGTTTACCCGGCCAAAGGACAGCAACGCACCTACAATATCTTTGATACCTATAGGCCAAGCTTATCTCTTACCATGAGGTGAGCCGTGTCCTTATTTGCCGTCTTAACACATAAGTAAGTATTTTGAATATTGTTTTTTTTTTTACTTCTGTTTATTTCTTTTTAATATAGTTACATTACTCAAGAAAAATAATTCGATTTTTACCGTTTGTTTGTTACCTATTAAAATACGGATTTTTCTATGGAATTATTTTTCATTTGCAAATGTAGTAACGTTTTCAGTTGTAATATTAATTATTTCAAAGCAATTAATACACGTTAATCCTGTTAATATTATAGATGCGAAAGTTTATGTGTTTGTTTGTTACTTCCTCCGGCAAAAACTGCAGAACCGGCTTTTATGAAATTTGACACATACGTAAAGGGTATCATGGAATAACACATAGAGTAGTTTTATCCAGAAAAAAATGTTCCTGTAGGACCAATAACCACGCGTGCAACGCCGCAGGCAACAGCTAGTAAATTATAAAAGTACAGGAGCTGCCATCAGATTATTTAAATTTGTAATTCAACACACAATCAACAAGTTAAATCATAAATCGACGGGTCCTACGTAAACTGGTACAAGCAGCAAAATGTTACTAACGTTTTTATGGCATCATTCGTACTTAAACAACCAAAAAAAATAATTAAAATTATTAACGCAGTTTTTTTTCTAAAGGATTCAAGTATACCATTTCAAAATTTCAACTATGTACGTTGTATAATGTTAAAGTTACACGCATTAAAACATACAAATCGCTCTCCTGTAAAGTTGTGCAACTGCATTTGTACCAGTTTACGTAGGACCCGTCGAAATGCCATCGTTCGGGCTAACAACTAATGACGTGTTTACTAATTCTGCTAAACCTTCTTAACTACGTGTTGTCATTTTTGTGTACGCAATAAATGAATATTGTATGCTATTGCATAAATGATAATTATTTCATAACGACAATTAAAGCAATTCCCTAACCTAACCTAACCTAGCAAAAATGCAGAACGTTAATATTCAAGTTTTCACTTCTGCCGGCACTCCCAAAGTGCAACCCGTCTGTTTTTTATAAGTTGGTATTTGATAGACGTTTTTGCGAAGCCTCTAGTGAGGGGGCCCCTCGTTTTTGGAGGCCCGGGACTATCGCCCCGGTTGCCCTTCCCTAAGTCCAGCACTGATCTTGCTATTAGAAATGCTAATTGCATTTTTTGGCGTACATAAGTACATAGAGGAGATGAAATTTATATTCGGTCAACGAACAGTGACACACCTATAGCATATGTAGTGTATATATACCATTGTTATCTCTTAATATCATATGACGAAGTGTACCGTTCGGGTATCCCACGAGCAATAAAAGCATATCAACGGTTTATTCCTTCAACATTCTCGGTTGCTCAACTGTTTCCCTTCGGAGAGTAACACTTCAAAAGTCAGAGGCACCAGTAGCGTCATATGTATTGCGGCAAGTACTTAAACATTCCAATTCAAAATGTTATAAAAGTCGAGCAAAACAAATAGTACAGGAATCAAAAACGTAATTAGCAAACGTCGACGTAAATTAACGTGTAACTCTCCAGCACTCGCATTCGACATCAAGGCACTTTACATTACCATATCATACGTAAAGGCTTAATAAAATGCAACATACGTGTAGCTTCACGTTTTCATCTTAATATTAAAATACGTTATAAATCTTGTAATGCCTGGAGCGTTAAACCCGATAGCAGTAGAGCGAAAAATGTCGGAAATCTTGAAAGCTTCCGATTGTTACTCGGAAACCCTGTGAATGCCTCCAATCTGAGTGAGTGCCCAGGCGAGTTTATAAAAGCCAATAAAGAACATTTACTCGATGATTTATTCAAATTGTATATTTCCGACAAATACACATTTTTGTGTATGTAATGTACAAATTTTTTTTTTTATATAAAATGTTATTACTCTTTGAGCTATTATAAAATAATTACATGTTATCAACTTAGTACACCAAATTATACAAAGTTTTTTGGGTAAAGTATTACAGTTGAATTTATATATAAACTATTATTTAAATTGATGTGTTATGTGTTAATGAACATTTGTATATTTTGATGTACCAAGATGAGAATATTTCTAATTTTATTACATATCGTTACGCCAAGTCCTTTACGTGGTAGGCAGAGAGTATCGAGTGCCAAACCTCACTGCTAATACTCTCTGCCTACTAATTTTATGAAAGCTAAAAAATAGTAAAATCAACATTTTAATTTTCGACATACAAATTACTGTTATCAGTCGAGAGCAATGAAGTAAACTGGTTTAACTAGTGTTCAGAAAAACTTTTCTAAAACTAAAACGAGCAACATCAGACATAATGTATTGATTCTGTTTATACTTAATGACAGAAATAATTATTTTCTTATAACAACCATTTTTAACGCGTTTGCAAGCTCAACAAGGAGTCGACAATATTACAATTCACCTTCTCTCTCTTTTACGTCCACGTTTTCTTTGCTATACACTATGCTTCATTTATAAAACCATTTCATTAAACAATCTTATCGGCAACTTATCCCGCACCCTGAAGAGGTAGGCAGAGGTACAACCAGGGCAACCACGACTAGATACAGACACTAAATATCGCGGCTATCTCTAAGGTATTAAGATAAGTCATTTTGTATATCAGAAATAAAAATGGACTAAGAATAGAATCTTGCGGTACGTCAATCGCAACCACCGAACCCAAAGAGGTATTAACATTTATTTTACACTCTAAACTCTATTATTCAAGTATGAGATCATGAAATTAAGAGCTCTGTTCTTAATTCCGTAATGGCGCAAATTCCGGATCAAGGCATCATGATAAACACAGTCGAAAATCGTTGAGTGTTCACAAAGTACACTTAAAGCATCATGCGAGCTACCAAAGGCTTCAAATACATTTATTAATAATTCCACAGCTGCATCAATGTTTGAGAAACCTTTAGTAAATATAAACATTTTATTGTGTTTGTTAATTATTTTTAGTAGTTTATTATTATTTTTAAATGTTTTACTAAGAGTAAGCAGAACCTAAATTGGTCGAAAATAGGGTCAAAAGTGTTACCCGATTTTAATATTGGCGTTACCTTGCTCAGTTTCATTAGATCAGGAAATTCACCATTAAATATGCAGCATTTAAAAATATTGGCCAAATTCGGTGTAGTAACATAAATTATTAATGCAGCCGTTTTAATATAATGTCTCCATAAGCCTGACTTTTTTTGAAATGACTTAAAACCTTTTATTACGTCTTTCGTATTGGCAAAGATTAGTTTCAAAGCTTTGTAACATTCGATTATAGATTGTTTCAATAATAATTCCGAAATAATAGAAGATGAGCAAAGAGCTATTTTGTTTCAATTGGAATATTAGTGAAGAGTTTTTCAAACTTTTTTCTCATTTACTTTAACACAACCGTTTTGTTACTTATTAATATACCGGTTAGTTGTCCATTTACGCCCGTTTTTCTTTATTTTTTTTCTGTATGAAAACTTTATTATGCTCGTTGTTCAAATTAAAAAATGAATCAAATAATTTATTAATATTGTCACTAAAAGGCAAATTAGGTAGTTTTTCTGATATGTTATCCCGAAAGTGTTACATAATTGACTATAATTTATTGGACTACAAAAATTTCATTTTAAGACTTCAATTTTCCTAGGGAAAATAGCTACTTGACCTCAGTGATAAGAATACATCTAATTCATAACTGAATAGCTTACTGGTGACATATTTGTAAAAAATAACTAACCAAGAAATAGTTACGGAATAATCTAACCTGGGACAATTTGTTCAACATTATGTAATATTAACAAAAAAAAAATGGAAAATAAATACATTTTTGTAGTATCTTAGTGTACATGATTCACTCTTATACAATTTGTTTATACGTATATATATTACTTAATTTGATTTCTGCTTTAATTACGTTATATTAATGTTATTGAATGTAATACTCAATATCACATTTGTACATTTCTATAAATAAAACTTAATTATTTGT
>NJDC01000247.1:130269-141693 GCA_002245475.1 Calephelis virginiensis | reverse complement strand
GAAATCTTTATTATGCTCGTTGTTCAAATTAAATAATGAATCAAATAATTTATTAATATTATCACTAAAAGGCAAATTAGGTAGTTTTTCTAATATATTATCCCGAAAGTGTTACATAATTGACTATAATTTATTGATTACAAAAATTTCATTTTAAGACTTTTCAATTTTCCTAGGGAAAATAGCTACTTGACCTCAGTGATAAGAATACATCTAATGCATAACTAAACAGCTTACTGGTGACATATTTGTAAGAAATAACTAACCAAAAAATATTTACGGAATAATCTAACCTGGGACAATTGGTTCGACATTATGTTATATTAACCAAAAAAATGGAAAATAAATACATTTTTTTAGTATCTTAGTATACATGATTCACTCTTATATAATTTGTTTATACGTATATATAACTTAATTTGATTTAAGCTTTAATTACGTTATATTAATATAATTGAATGTAATACTCAATATCACATTTGTACATTTCTATAAATAAAACTTAATTATTTGTTTTATTAGCTGAAATATTTCGTTTTGATTATTTAAAGTAATCCGGAAAAATTCGTAGCACTTTATTTTAATTTAATAATGAGTCAAAAATAATATGTAATTGAGAAAATGTGGAATAAGCAAAACGGTTTGGTATGTAAAATACAAAACACCAATGTTACTAAAATATAGTTCTCAAATATTCTATATATTCGAGTATCTCTTAATCCAATGAAAAGTTTGGAGTAACGAATTAAGCGATAACTTAAATCAAATAAAGATTAAGAAGTCTTCTTTGAAAGCGCTTTACATAAATGAGATTCCTAAGCTATAAGTATATTTAAAAGAACGTTAAAAGATAAACGGTGAAGCGTTTAGAATTTTTCGCCCATCGATACAAGGTGAAACTTTGAGTAAGGATCAAGTGGCAAAGACTCTGAGGTGCTTAACGCCGCAACCCTCTTGAATTCGTAATGAAGTCGTGACGAAAATGTCGATATATCCAATACTATGCAATGGAATACATATTTTACGGAACTTTTACTTGATAGGTTTGGGTTTCATGTATACATAAGTTGTGTGATAAGAAGTGCTTAGAAGCTAATGGATAAAGTAGTCGACTAGAGTTACTTTATAAGTTTTGTTTAAGTGGCAACTGAATACTCGTAACCTGATAATATTTGTACTGCCAACTTTAAGTCTGGGAATAGTAAGGAAACATCAATTGGAAGAATTTTCCAATGTTATGGCAGATATAAGACTATACAGTCAATAAAACAAGGCTAAACATACCTCTTAACTAAATCTTACCAGGGGATTGTCTTCATTTTTAATTTATTTCGATTAATTAATTAATATCGCCTCTGTGGTCTAGCGGTTCAGTTGTCGGACTTGACTGCATGAGGTCCCGGGTTCGAATCCCGAGTCGGGTAACACAAAGAAAATTGGGTTTTTCCAATTTTCTAATAAAAAAACGTTGCTCGGTATTGGATATGTGCCCGGTTGGCGATAGGCTTGCCACCTATCACAATGTAGGACTTAGTGTCTTCGGTTAATCGTGGGTGCCTTGGTTGTGCCTCTGCCTACCTCTTCGGGGATATGGGCGTAAATATATTCAATAAACATAATCGTAAAAACCAGACAAAAATATTCTGTTAAAACATAAATTAGACAGAGACGTACGACAATTTATCTTAATGCTGGTATAAATTGTAATACTCTCCTAATTTACTCAAACATACTAACTAATCTATAGTGAATTAGTAACAGTAGTGCTTGTAACAAATGTATTTGACATATATGCTAACAGGAAAATTTCAAAAATTACTTGCTGACGTCATCGATTTCATAAGCGAAGCAACATGAGGTTAATTAACGGTGTGGCTAAGTCAAAAATCAATTCTTGTTAATTGCTGTGCGTAGATATTTAAGTCTTGAGATTTATGTGTACCCAAACGTGAAGCTCACTCTTTGATCTTTTTTAATTCAGTTTTCCTTGAATATTTTGATGTGGATTCTTGCAAGATTTACTTTTAAATAAATACATGGGTGACGTTGTCCTGTGGCCGAGATGCTTAGCTCGTTGTGCAAGTCTACCAACTACCGTACCCTCCAGGCCGGAACATAAAAGTGTCATTACAACGGCAGGAATATGTAAAACGGTTAATCCCTACCCGGTACCGTAGTCTTGTTGGTTCTGACCTACAGTACCAGTACTCATCTCTCACGAACTGCCTTGCAGAGAAGCAGATGCTGTAGAATAAACTAGCGGTCAGCGTTCCAACCCCCAAGGAGCAATTAATTTAGCAAATGTTTGTTAAATAACTTGCATTTTAATTGTTTGTTTTGTTGGCTAGTACTGAAATTGAAGCCAGTTTTATGCACTTTCTAGTTCAAACACTAAAAGCAAATTCAATGAGACACATTTAAAATTACCGTATCATACGAGTTTAGTATTCACATCTGCAAATATGATTTCACGACTAGTTACCTTTAACAGATACAGTAAAATCTTCCTGCATAATATTTATTACGGCAACATATCTCGTAGCCGTGATGTTTTACTGCATCATATAATGAAAATTTGCATGAACGTGACGAGCCGACGTGTTAAGCAACACGCGGCTTGCTTTAAATCTCACATTTTAATATTCTTTACGATGGAGGTTTTGCTCACCGTGAGGGATTTATGTTAAAAATAATGAAAACGAGATTTATTTGATAACCACCGTAAACTTACTTCTACATGTCTGAGCTTTACGATACCCCACTGTGTAATATTTGTTGGTATATTTTCAAAGTGTTTATTATTTTAGTGCTATACAATTCGTATTTTGCACCCAAATATCTTAAAAAGACATGATTTAAATTAGCTATCCTATTTTTATGGTCTTCAGATAAGTTTTTGCAAAATGTAATACCAAAGATAGGCATAAAATCTCATGTGCTTTTAACTTTCGCATTTAGAAATATTATGTAACAGGATGTTGACAATAATTTGATTTCATATATTTTACCATCTACTATACGACTCGTTGATTTTTGTATCCCATTTGGGTAGAAATCGATAATTTTTTTTGTGAGGGCTAACTGTTATTACAATTTAAAAGCATATTGCTGTTGTTGACAATGCTTGTTCTTTTTGGGAATTCGTAAACAAGTGGCAAAAAACAGTCTCTTATAGTTTCGATATACCTATCTGTCTGTCCATCCTTTCATATATCTATTACACTTTGTTCGCAAAATATCAGGACTACGCAGATAAAACGTGGAAGTTAGATTTGTTCTATAAATCGTTTTATGATTTTAATAATTATTACTGATAAAAAAATTAGGGGTTGTGGATAAATTCATCTAAACTTAACATGCGTGGTGTCTAGGTTTTGACGGAAATTATTTATTATAAGTACGCTCAAAAAAGTAAGTAAATATTACGACATATCTCCGAAAAAGTGGACAGAGGTGCAACCAGGACACCCACGACTAGCCGAGGATACTAAATTCCACAATGTGATAGGTGGCAAGCCTATCCCCAACCGGGCACATATCCAATTCCGGGCAACGTTCTTTTGTATTAGAAAATTGAAATTATACATTTTTTAAATTATTTATTGCCCGATCCAGTGATCGCACTATTTTCTATATTATTTTTATTTTCAATTATTTATTTATAAATTGCACATCTGCCATCTCAAATATTTCATCCATATAGACACCCATAGTTTTCATAATATTTATTGTAGGTATTTATAAATCATATATGAAAATATTTTATATTTAATATTAAGATTTATAAGTTTTATATTAGTTTCCCGCACAAATTCGAATCGTATTTAATATTATGTACAAATCAGTGATAATCTCAAATATTTAAGATCACAATTTTTCTTCATAATTTATCTGTCAATTAGTACACATGTCCTTACTTACTCACACATGCCCGTACATGTACGTACTTGCACATGGCCACATTATTTTATATCTGGAAGCTTAATATCATAGTTTAATTTATTGTTTATCTAAATTTATGCACTTACGGCCAATGTTAATAATCAATCCTAATCCAAAACATGCTGTTCAAGATTGATGTTTTGATCCATTTTTATGTTATCGCTTGCCAATAACATAAAAATGGACAGGATAAATATGGCAATTAGGTATGGGATAGGCCGCCGGATACGCAGCTATCTAGATTGCTTGAAATCCATTAGATTGAGATTGGCCGTTATTGTACAAAGCGGCTCCATCGCATTCAATTCCAATCAACGCAACTTTACTTAAATAAATAGTTAAATGGGATGCATAAAATAACTATTTACAAAACATTTGCAAACTCATTTAAACCTAACCTTGGGTAGCATAATAAATAGATATCAACACATACATAAAAATAAAAATATTTAGCTTAATCAAATTACTACAGATGATCAATCAATTCATGACATGAAAAACGAAAAAGGTGTTTGTCTATTCATTTTTTAAAAGCTCTGAAGTTGAACGCCTGAAACAATATCGCTTAGGAAATTCCAATTTTTTGCCGTTTCAATAGCAATAAAATGTTTTTGTCCGTGTGCACATTCCCTGCATCGTACAAATACGAGTGATATCCTAACTTGTGTCACTAATCTCTTGACTTCAAAAATTTTGGTTCTGCCACTTAATACTTTTTAATTTATTCATTAAGTCACCGCTTCGTACCTATGGTCTAAGAGCCGGTGGAAGATCGACTTTCACCGATCTGATAACCAGATGAGACATATTTTTTATCAAATATAATTTATAAACAAATATGCCTATAATTACTTGCCTATCTGAAAGAGCTCATGGCTATTTTTAATGAAATTATCTATTAGAGCATAGTATGAGTTTTTGCAGGCAAGTCTATATGACTGAATTTGTAATAACATACTCTAAAATTTGATATAACTTTTGATAAGTTAGCAGAACGATGGGGTCATCTATATTGACTTACCTGTTCAAATCGGTTTGCCAGCTATACACAAAAATGAGTAGGCAAGCCTACTGAGGCATATTCTGTGTGTTAAAAAATAACAGTGACATAAAATTCATTTCGTTATCAAAAGAATGAAAGTGAAAAAAAAATCGATTAAAGTTAATTTAATTAAAAATAGCCACGAGCACTTTCAGATAGGCAAGTAATTTGTTTATAAATTATATTCGATAAAAAATAAGTCTCATCTGGTTATCAGATCGGTGAAGGTCGATCTCCCACGGTCTCCTCTACTACTAGTTATTTACTTTGTAATTTGTCAGTTGTAGAAAACAAATGGCATTCATTTATTAGTTCCTATTCTTGTAGAAAACACCTGTTTAGCCCAAGAACCTACAAAACAGTTAGCAAGAATTAAAAAGTCGTGAAGAATTAACATTATAAATAATGTAGGGTACCGAAACTTGACAAAAGTTTAAGATTTATTCTCGCTATTAATTATTTGCTTGCCCGGAGACAGAACGAAATTATTTTGTAGAGGCAAAGTGAAATTCTACGCTTGAAGTAACCACCGTATTTAAAATTTATTTCTCCCCAAGCTTTTATTTATGCGGAACGATTAAATGTTGACGACAATGGCTTTTTAACAGGATGGAAATACGATACGGTGGATCCAAAAAGTTAATATTAATTTCATTAAGATTTTTCAACAGATAATGAAGAATAGGGTAACTGGAACATACTTTGATTAATTTTATACCGTTCAAAGTATAAAGATAAATTCAATTCTCGAAATTTTGAAATTATGTTCTTTGTGATTAGTAATACAACTTGAAGGCAAAATACTATTAATGTAATCCTTGTTTATAAATATTTTATGCTTTTATTGGTAGTGCATAGGTAGTGTATTTTAGTTGCCTAAATTAGAACTACGCCTTAGCTTGATGCAAAACAGTCTGTGCCTGATTTGTTAAAGCTTAAAGGAACCAAGTCAAATTAGAATAAAATTATTTATTTCTTTGTAAAGGAAAATAAGCAGACTGTTTTTTACTTTATTTATAAAAAAAAATACTGTTGTGATACTTTTTACAAAATCTAAAAAGGATTATGCTGGCCATTGTAAAATATTTAAAATATAACATGGAATAAACGCGACGAGCCGAAATCTTGAAAGACTAATCTTTAAAGGCTTATTTCTAACCTTCCATCATTCTTTCGTTTTCTATCAAAGTTTTAGCGAAAAGTAATTAAGTTAGTGGCGTTGGTGTATAAATTTAAAACACACAACTTTTTTGATTCCGTTAATTCAGGTATTCAGTAAATTTTTCAGTCTTGTTCCTGACCAGAAAATTAAACAGTAACTGTCTGTGACAATAAGTGCAAAACTTCTACTACTTGTTATCTGGAATATATTTTTCTTGCGACTCCAAAAAGGAGTAAGCTTCAAATTCTCCTTTCACTTCATCAATTCGTATAAATTTATTTAAGTTATAATTACATTAAGAATATAAATGATAATTAAAGTGTATTTTTTGGAAATACTTAGATTTAAAAGCAATAGCCATTTGTGAATGTTCGCTGATGGTATTTAAGCATATTCGAGATTAGCTATAGACTTATTAGCTGTAGAAATAGCTGAGCGACCGCCGCTTTGAGAGTTATTTAACTATACATAGGAAGCTTACTTACAATTTAATAAATTTACCCGAAATTGTAACACGAACTTTCGTAAGTTTGTAAAGTTTTTTTAATCTATGTCTATAGATCTCTCATGGTTCGTAGGGTAGGGTAACCAGTAGACTTGTACAATAGATCTAACATCCCGGCCTGAAAACAGCGGCGCACCTGTAACATCTATGGTGTTTATGTGCTATGGAGTACTATCAAAAGACTTGTGTTCTTAATTGCTGATCTCTCTCAGGTAAAAGAAGTGCTTTTGCATATAAATATGGCAATTACTACCTTTATTGTAACTTTTACATAGAAAATAACATTACAGGCCACTTGTATGTTTCTGGATTAAATAAAATTACAAACTGTAAGTTACACAAAATTGTTTATAATTTTGGGATGATTGCAATAAAGGATAAACTAGAATGTGTTAAAAATACTTAAGTCATGTACATTTTTTATAAATCTGTTCTTTCAGCCTTTTATCCTCGTTTCCTTTCCTCCTTTTACTCCGCTAAGGATGATACACGTTTAAAACTTCGCATACACATATTATATTTTCGTATGTCACATTTTGACGTTTCCTAAGCGCTTAAAAAAAGTATGTTCACGCCTATATTATCGAAGGGACAGACAGAGACACAACCAGGGCACCCACGTCTAGTCGAAGACACAAAGTCCCACAAAGTGATATGTGGCAAGCCTATCGCCAACCGGGCACATATCCAATCCCAAACATTTTAAAAAATATATGGAAATAACACTTTCTTTTTGCTGCCCGACCCGGGGTTCGAACGCAGGACCTCATGAAGTCAAGCACAACACTTCGACCGCTGGACCACAGAGGCTAGACCTAAAATATAAAGCTTTTAGAAATAGCCAAACACATTCAATTCGTAGTTTAAAAGTATTTTTGTTAGTGTTTATTTCAGTTACAATAAATAAACCACGGAAGGCGGTTTTATATACATCTTTACCTTAGAAACTACTCATTAAAATAAACATTCCCAATCTCGAAGTACTCTTTTCTATATTCATTGTTTCGCTGAGATGAGACCCAATTCTTAGGTTTGTTTTCTTTAAAAGTAATACTTAAACTTTTCAGTCTTCTTGTTAGCCTCCTCTTCCTTCTCACAGAAGTGAAACATGTGTTATTAGATACATATTTATGTAATCACGCTTTAACGTCCTAAGCGACAAATTCAGTCAGTTAGTTACCTTTTCCTTGTGATCGTTTGGCAAGCTTCTGTGGAATAATTAAAAACTTTCAAACGCCGTCATAGCTGTGGTCAGCAGTTATTTATAAATAAATTGAAAGCGTAAAAAATGCTTTTAATACTGTTAATAGACAACATTGTAACGTGAACAAAATACTCTACATCAGCAAAATATGTTTATTACAAAAATTTTATATAGAAATTCATGTTAGATCTCGAGGCATAAAATACGTAATTTTTAGACAACAAAGATAGTAGCTCCGATGTCGGAAGCTGTGTCCTTAAAAAGTTATTTTATATCTTGTCTCACTGTTGCAACGATTTTGTCTGGACAAAACAGTTGACGTTTTTAAGAACCTTTACCACTTTTTTAAAATGAAAATCATGATGACGTGTGTTGCTAAATTCTCCACGGTTGTATAGGGTTCCATAGTTTAATAGCAAAAACAGAACATGTCTGTTCGTTTGTCCGTCCAACCGTATGTCACAATTTTACTTTATTTCCTTTTTTTTACTTTATTTCCAAATGATTTGAGGTAATATATAGTAGTTTTAAAAATCTTAAATACAACTCAGACGGTTATGTTGATTCTTTGAAATATAAAGTTATTATTTGCTGATGACAAAGTGGTATTAGAGCCTGTCTAGATACTTGAACATTGTATATATCGTTAAGATGGAAAATTTACAAATGTTCTGTGCTTATAGAATTTAGACTTTTAAATGTTTTCTTAAACATTTTTTTTAAATTTATACAAAATTATTCACTAGTTTTTAGTTGAATTAGACGTAAAAACATCATTATAGTTTTTCAAACTATTACACATTTTAGAAAACAATCGTTGGTTTATGGTTTCTACAGACGCAATACAAACAATGTTACAGCATTATGAAGGTTTGAGTTTAATTTGCTAAATATAATAATTGAATTAATAGCCCTAAATAAATACTTGAAATACTGGACTCTTTTTGCAAAACTAAAAAAGCTTTATATTAAGTAGGTACCTATTCATTCAACAATAAGAGTTATAAGTTTTACTGAGTACCTTGTTTGTTGTTATAATTTGTATGTTTCCAAAATACATTTTAATGTCTATTGTCGCTTCTGTGGTCTGACGGTCCAGCGTCGGACTTGACTTCTTGAGATCCCGGGTTCGATTCCCGAGTCAGGCAACTTAAAAACTAAAAAATCTGAATTTTTTTATTTTCTAACAAAGATAACATTGCCCGGGAATGGATATGTGCCCAGTTGGATATAGACTTGCCGCGTATCACTTTGTGGTAGGTACTAAGTGTCATCGGCTAGTCGTGGGTGCCCTGGTTGTGCCTGTGCCTAACCTCTTCGGGGATATGGGCGTGAAGATACATTTTTAATCAATATGATATAGAAATTAAGGACATAGTTTTTCTTGTGACAAAAAATTACATCTCGTCTAAAACATCAATGTCAAACGTTGTATTGCACATGAAAATATTGGCTCGCATCGTTACGTATGGCTCGCAATATTAAATAGTGTTAGATGAAGAGAAATTTCTGTACAAATAACAAGTTGTAACGTTTTAAAAATAAAGACGCAGTGTTTCGAAAAAAATAGTCTTGGCGGGGACATTCCTGTGCCTGCCCCCTATACTAATAAACTAATTAATTAAATAAATAAAAAATCAGATGTAACTATTTCATTACAATGCAACCAACAAGTGAGTTTCGACCCGTTAAATAGATTCGATTTGATGGTGAATTTTTACCTGTAATAAATGTATTGTGCTCTTAATATATGAATTATTTTTTAGTTTTTTTATGAAATCGGAAAGCGGTTAAAATAATATATTTTCAAACAATGTTTTTGGATTGACAATTATCATTTACATCCCATGATTTAAGATACAGCATTAAGAATGTATATTAAAGATGACAGTAAGAAGTACCTAAACACCTGACGGATGTAAAAAAAAAGATACGGATACGGATGAAGATACGGATGTATTAATATTATATTAGGTATCCCCGTGTTGATCCGGGCTCCATTGTAGAATAGACCATCTGCCTTCCTGTGCCAGGCAACTGGTAAAAGGCGAGCATAGGCTTGCCGTCACTATCACCGTGACATCTGACTAGGTGGTAGAGTTTCGCAGCGACTCACCCGGATTGGTACCACCGCCTTACCTATTCCTGCCGCCATAACGTCATGACGTGTTCTGGTTCGGAAGATATGGTAGCCGGTAAAATTACTTTTGCTCGAGGCCTAACATCCCGGCCTCTAGTTGGCAACGCACCATTACCACCTTTGGTGTCTCTAGGCGGCGAGAATTTCTTACGATCAGGGAATCCGTCAGCTTGTTTGCCTTCCAATGTCATAAAAAATATATTAATTTACATTTTACACAATTACTACGAGACTTCATATGGGAATCAATTGAGTTTTGGGAGCAAGCCAGACGCAATGCTCAGATTGTAACATATTTCACGAATGAATATTGATTTTCACAGGTAACATTAACTATTTGAAAAAAAATCACCTATGCCTTTTGAAACTTTAGTCTATAACTTTAACATGCTTTTATTGGCATTCTGAAACGACTTTCAAATCCTATTAATTTTATAAATGCGAAAGTTTGTAAGTATGTATGTATGGATGTTTGTTACTCTTTCACGCTCGAATGGCTGAACGGATTTGTCTGAAATTTGGAAGACAGATAGATTGTGACCTGGATTAACATATAGGCTATTTTTAATCCCGATCGCACACCGGGTTTCTGTGAAAACGCGGGCGAAGCCGCAGGTAGCAGCTAGTATAGCATAAAAGTATGTATTAATTGAAGACAACGTCTCGGCAAAACTAAACTAAACTAAAATAACAAACTTCTTCTAGATTAGTGTTTTTGCAATCAAGACCACATCACTTAAAATCTAGTGACAATTATTGTTCCTAATCGCATGTAGAGCACAAAGAACAAGTAAATCTGATCTACTGTCTATCGTATAATATTCGCTTTTGCCCGCGGCTTCACACGCATTAAATTTAGAGTGAAACAATTCCTGTTTCCCTAGTTCGTGAAGATTTCATGCCATCTTTTTTAATATCTAAACTGATGCCTACGCTTTACCTTATACATTATACCTATTTATTTTATTTTTACAGTTATTTAATTTTATGCAAAGTTCATTTATAAGAAGTAAGCTCCTCTACGAGCATACATATTTTGTTCGAACCCTATATTCGCTGGGTGCGGAACCCCAGCGCCATCTAACGATACAACTTACGGTGGCTCTTTTGAGAAAATAAACATGTATTGGATGTCAAATAGTTATTGAAAAAATAAAATCAACTTGAAAAATTTTTTTTTCAATGTGAAATGTGAATGTAACAGAGTGAATATTAAATTAAAAATGTTTCCGTGGGTCAGCTAAAAACAGTAAGTAAAATAAATACAATAACTAAAACAAGTACGGGTTTTTACAGGAAAAAAACATTATTAATCCATTATTATAAAATGGTTACTGTGATTCAATTTTAAGAGACCAAACCTTTTTAAGATAAACGTTTCCGTAGTACATAATTTTGATGTATCTCAAACGATTTATCTAGCGCATGC
>NJDC01000247.1:115853-129345 GCA_002245475.1 Calephelis virginiensis | reverse complement strand
AAAAAAACGAAAAATTGGACAATGTTGTTGTTGCGTTTAAATGACGTGTGATTCAGTTGTCTTGCTAGTAGGAATTCTATGGCCTCCAGAAGAGCATATTCAACTTTTTTATAGTAGTACTTGTTTCATATTGTGTTAATATTAGTATATATAATAATGATATGTACAAAACGTAACGTTTTTGTGAAGTATAAGATGTTCAAGCAGTGCTCAGAGAAGTAAGATATTTTACGAGTCACATGTTTTTAAAATGTTTTGATGATAAAATGCTAATACAATTATAATAAAATTAATTATAATATAATTATTGTGTTGTGATAAATGGCTTTTTGTTAGTAAAAAGATTTGTACCGGCGGAAACTTAAATCACACAGGCACAACCGTCTACAACAGTATCTTATCTTCACGCCCTTATCCCCGAAGAGGTAGACAGAGGTACAACCAAGACACCCACAACTAGCCGAAGACACTAAGTCTCACAATGTGATAGGTGGCAAGCCTATCGTCAACCGGGCACATTTCCAATCCCGACCAACATTCTTTTTATTAGAAGATTAGAAAAATCTAATTTTCTTTTTGTCGGTCGACCCGGGATTCGAACCCGGGACCTCATGAAGTCAAGTCCAACACCCCTACCGCTAGACCACAGAGGCGATAACAACAGAACAACAACAACACAACAGTACACAACAGTCTACAACAGTAGTTTAGTACAAAAAACAAGAGCTTAAAATACAAAATAAGTTCAAATTTAATATGTCACACTAACTGTTACTCAAGAAAATGCCATCATTTTTGGACCAACAGGTCGTACTTTGAGATCTTTTCTTTTTAGAAAAAACGTTACAGCAGAATTCCTTTGTCCGGATATCGGCTTCCATGGTACAAAGGTGTTACAGCCATCTAAATATAAAGTCGCTTTGCTCGTTATACTTACAGTTACTTAGATCAAAGACACGCTGAAAACAATAATTTCGCACTCTTACAACTTGAATCCAGATGAAAGAGGCATAGAAAAATGCAAACTCACACATTAAAATACTCGTACACTAAACTGAATTGGTAGCAAGTTTGAATTGAATACTCCTCAAATAAATGGTGGCTATCGCACTGTTCCGCTCACCGCTCCAGTGCGAGCCTAGCTCAACTTTAAGTAAATAAATTAATATTCCTAAACAAGTTGCAGTAATTGGATCTAACCCCGTGGTAAGCAAATTATATTCTTGTGTTAGTCAACAATTCTAATACATAAAAATACTTAACTTAATAAATTTAATAAACACCCAGACCAGACCTAGACAACCAGAACCCAAATGCAGCATACAAATGCCTGCCGCCTTCGGGTATCGAACCCGAGCCTCGCGGTTGGTCTGTGTAATTAGGCGTGTACGCTAGCCACTCGACCAACAATATAACTTGATATATCCGTCGTATGTGAACCTATACTAAGAGTTCTTTTTTTATTCGAAAAAAACGTATTTCCTAAGTAATTCCATTGTTACCGAATCTGGATTTCATGATAGAATCCTAGGGAAATCGATTAAAATCCTCGGTTATTATATACTTAGACGACTTTACTTTGCAGTTGAAGTCGGATTTAGAAATTTGAACGCAATTAAAATTATTAACAACAGTTGTTATAGAATTTTGCTTGCATATTACAAAATATGTCATCTAAAAACGACTTGTATTTCATCTCGAAATGAATTATATAGATCCCGCCCGTCCGTGTGTCACGAAGTTCACACGCGCTTTACGGCGTCATGATTGCAGTGTTTTAATTACTGATGGTAATCTACTTTTAGCCTTTGCAGAGACGAACTTTAGTGTTTAGGCGAATTTCAAAAGATCTCGACTCAAAGCATTTTTTTCATCCAGTGAAAAGGCTTGTTGGAAGAGTTTTCGCTTTTACTAAAAACTTTAGAAGACCTACTGTTAAATGCTGCACTTTTTTGGGATTCTATAAACAGAACGTTTTCATTTTTTACTGCTTCTTCCACTTTATGCTTCGTGTTCAATTAAAATACGAGTACTAAAGTAAGAAAATTTTAATTATTTTTTAAAATTTTATAGCAATGAATGATTTAATTTGTTATATCACTTCGTCAGTATAATAAATAGTTTAAAGTTTAAGTTTTGGCACCGTCGTGAATGAAGATGGTCGTAATTTTTTCATTATTATTGAATTTCGTGTTAATATTAAGTGAAATTAGTTAATTAAGTGGGAATTAGCTTAATTTTGTTCAGTAAAAGTGCACACATGAAATAATCACGACGAAATTAGTGTATCGTGTAATTCCTCGCTGCCGCCAAATCTCACTAAATGAGCTTGAGTAACGAAGTCACCGCTTTACTTAAGACCCTGACGTGACTTTGTACATATTGACTAATGAGTGTATAAGAATTAACTAATACGGAAGACATGGTACCATGGTCTTAACTGGCCCCCGAAAGCAGCAAATCGACTAATCAATACATATTATAAAACAAAGTCCACCGCAGCGTCTGTCTGTCTGTCTGTTCGCAATTTACTCGAAAAGTACTGAACGGACTTTCATTCGGTTTTCAACAATAGATAGAACGATTCTTGAGAAAGGTTTTAATGTATAGTAAGTTTATGTTTTATACAAACCAACGATATTACAATGATATTAGTTCAATATGTCGGCAAAAAATAAGCCGATCGGGAGCTTTCTTTGAAAACGCTGCCAAAACCTAATGAGTTTTAACAAACCAATGTATGGGGGGATTTTTTCTCTTCCACAGATCTCAAAAAAAGTAAGGGATGGTGTATGTCTATCTTTAAAGAATAGCCCCCAATAACCTTTTTTTGTGTTTACTTAAAACAGTAAAATGAAGGGTTACTTTAGAACATATTTTTAACAATACAGTATTAACCCTTAATAAAATAAATCTGTTAGATACGTTATGCATGTAATTTAGATCAAAATTGCCTTTTACACTATCAGAAAAAAATTAGCAACTAATGAGTTATCAAAAATTAAAAGCTCCGGGCGCAAAATTAAACATCATTGAAGCGTAGCAGACATGCGCGCTTACTGCATCCATCCATACTAACATCCTGACATCCAGACATACTCACAAACTTTCGCATTCATAATATTAGTAGGATTTTTATTCTTGAATAACCGAAGCGAAGCGAGGGCGGGCAGCTAGTTAAATAATAAAATACAAAAAAGGAACCATCAAAAACATTTGGGCTTTATGGATTAGTCGCGTAACAAACATACAAAAAAGTCAAATCTAAAACTTCCTCCCTGTTTGGAGTGGTTAAGAAGTTACAGACTCTGTTATAGCGTTTCTAATACATAATTTAATCTTACTTGAAAGTTGAAAGTAACGATTAATACACAGATTGATTTTTATGAACTTACACAAACTTCATATTTAAACTTTCTTACTTAATTTGAATTTTACCATGTACCTATATAATCATTCTAATTCATGTCTATAATATAAATAAATTTTATGTATTTAACTTGCATTATGCCATAACTAAGTTTGTGAAAAAAGTTGAATATTCGAGGGTACTTCTGAAGTCAAATAATATAAAAAGACTGAGGTGGATAGATTACCGAGGATCGACAAAAAATATACTGTGCGAGAGATTTCAGGAATAAACCACACTGTTACAATCACAATGGCGAGAGCTCACTCTCGCCATTAAGATTGTAGCGCTGAAGAGGTACTAGCGAAGTTTCCTTTCCTCATTCCCCGAACCATAGTTTAATCAATATTTTACATAAAACATACATATTCACAATACTTACTCATTTTTAATTCTAGCCTAGGTCTTAATGCATATTTTTACACTAGGTTATGCATCCGATCTCACTCCGTTTCCAAATGGCGGCGCATTTTCGTGGCGCCTTAATTTATACTGCCTCGTCCCCCCGCTTCACCAGTATAAAATAAAGCGCGTGCGGCTCTGATGCAATGCACCAGCATTTCCGACTTCGCCCGGAGCAATTCTGGTTTAGAGCTGAACACAGCACCACCCTTCAGCTGTCCAGGGTCATGCATATTTTGACTGCGGCGCTGAATAAGCGCGAGCAGTTCGTTGCGGTTCTCCTGGACATGGAAAAGGCGTTCGACCGTGTTTGGCACGAGGGGCTCCTGTACAAGATGGCCAATGTGCTCTCCTCGCGACTCCCTCTGAAGACTAAGCTGGGGTTGTACAAGACGTACGTCAGATCCATACTGACGTACGCCTCACCAGATTGGTACAACGTTATCTCTACCACCCAACGGAAGAACCTGCAGTGATTCCAAAATACCTGCATCAGGAAGCTCACCGACGCTCCCAAATATGTGAGGAACAGCGTCATACAGAGGGACTTGCAAATGGAGAGCACAGAGGCCTTCATTACTCAACTTAGAAACACCATGTTCGAGCGCGCCGAACAATCGGCGCACTCACACATATCAGACATCGCCCCCTGGCACGCGCGTCCCCCGGACGCGAAGCCATACCCGCGCGATGTCCCGCGTACCTAACGTGGACTCAACAGCCCCCCCCCCCTATCCCACCGCTCTTACTAAGTCGTCACCCACGTTCGCTGATCGCTCCTGCTGGGCTTCCCGTGACGTGAAGAACTAGGGCAATGCAAGGGGAGGGCCAAACCACCGGACTTGACCAATGGAAGAAATTCCACACGCAACGACCTGGCTGTTGTTACAGCCAGCGGTATAAACCAAGGTAGAGGGGCTAACGCCCCGGCACCTTTTTCCCTGCCTCCTTACGGGGGTAAGGCGACAGCTACGAGAGTTCTGATGCAATTATTCACACTACGAGCGCGAGCACATTACATTCATAACTTAGGTCCCAACAAGTTTCATATCGCTAGGGTCAACAAAACTCACAAAAATCAATGTTTTAATTTCCACACAAAACTTAGCCTATTTTCAGTATATATGGCCAACTTTTCTATTTAATTTTACCTTAAAATGTTGTATGTTTACTTATTTTCACAATAAGTATTCAATACAAATCATTCAAACAGCTAAAAACTTTAGCTCTAAAACAGCTTTGCAGAGCTATAACTGTAACTCTCTATTGTCAGGACGTAGTCGTCGTGAACAGAAACAGTACAAAAATAAAAAAAATCAAAGTTAAAATTTGTATCACCTTTGCCACAAACCAGGTAGTTTGTATGAAAATATAACTCTCTAGGAAACACTAACGCGTCTCTATCTCTTAGTTACGGCCAGGATATTAAGATACATTCAGCTCGGTTACTCTTTCATCCAGCACTTAAAGCGACATTGCAAGTGTTGAAGCTATGGCGGTAGGAATATGTAAAGTGGAGGCAGCATTGATGTTGAGCTTCTACACAGGTTTCTATTATTTAGTAATAATACACACCTAACAAAGAGAAATGAAACTCAATCAAACATATTTTTATGTAAATGTGAATAGAGCTTGAAGAGTTATAGCATTTAGAGTGAGAAACTAGTGCTAGCCATATGTTAACATAAGTAAGTATCTTCACGCCCATATCCCCGAAGAGATAGGCAGAGGCACAACCAGTGCACCCACGAATAGCCGAAAGTAAAGCCGACAGTAAAGTCCCACAATGTGATAGGTGGCAAAACTATCGCTAACTGGGCACATATGCAAACCCGAGCAACGTTTTTTTTATTAGAAAATTGGAAAAACCAAATGTTTTTTTTATTGCCCGACCCGGGAATCAAACTTGTGACTTCATGGAGTCAAGTCCAAGACCTCGACAGCTAGACCACAGAGGCGATCATCAAATTTTATAAAATGGTATGTATTTCATGAAGTACCGTAAATTTCATATATATAAGCTAATATTGCTACACAAAATGAAAGAAAAAAAAGATCACTTCATATTTTCATACTCAAATATTAGGGGATATATATATAAAAGTCTCTTCAGAATACGACGCGATGACACAACGATGACACCCTTAAGGATGAGCTTTCAGCAACTTTCTATCACCTAGTGAATTAATATGATGTCGTAGTAATATCAAAAGCAACCTATAAAAAGGAATGAAATCCTGTCAAAAATATTCTCAATTCAAGTGTTTTAAAACGAGGCTCTAAGGCTTGCAAAGTGAAAAAATTACCGAAGCTATGCACAGCTAAGTTTTTCCTCTAAACGCTCTAAATCTACAAGTTTTACTTTACACCTGACTAGCTTTTGTAGGCTAGCGGTCCGGAGTCGGACTTGACTTCTTGAGGTAACGGGTACGACCTCGGATCGGGCAACAAAAAAATTAGAAAATGTGTATTTTCAGTTTTCTAATAAAAATAACGTTGACCGGGATGAGATGTATGCCCCGTTGGCGATAGGCTTGCCATCTATCACATTGTAGGACTTGGGAAGACACCATCTTCAGCTAATCTTGTGTTCCCTGTTTGTAATTCTGCCTCCTACTTCGGGAACATGGGCGTAACCTTTACATGGTCATAGAGTGACCATAAATATAATAGCGACGAAACGGCTAAGCTACGTATTTTGACTAAGGTGTCAAGTCGTGAAGTTAAACCTACAGCTAGTATTTAGTGTACGAAGTTTAGCTCTACATGATATCTGATAACTTTTAAGGGTGAGCTATATGGTCTCATTTTGTCAACACTATATGAAAATGTTTTTGATGGGATATTTTATTCTTTGAAAATATACACAGACGGCTTTTAATACATGTTCCGCACGACCTGTCACAGATAATCTCAGGCTTCGAACAAACACGTTTTGTATTCAGAAGTACAATAGTTTGTCAAAAAAGCTTGATATATTGCATGAGGGCCGACCAACATATTCTGAACAATTCAAGCGTAGTATTTGTTCATGTGAAATTGGAATCGAAACTATTTTAGAGTCAGTTAACGTACTGAGGATAATTCGACAACACAAAATACTTGGAAATCTCAATTGTCGTATAATATATACATAAATACTAGCGAAATATTTAGAATACAACTCTTTTTTTTACCTTAGTTTTTTTTTTGTAATACATAATAAATTAATCCCAATTTATCGTCGTCATCACGCATCACTAAACGGACTAATCACGGTCTAACCATAGAGTAAGCAAATTATATGCATGTGTTACAAGTATTATTCAATGAAAATTATAAATATAAATACGTTAATAGATTCGACTGTAAATTTGATAAACAATCAGGCTCGGAAATACAGACACTTATATTCATATATGTTACCCCGCGGGAATCGAACCCGAGCCTCGCAGTTGGTCGGTGGATTTAGGCGTGTATCCTAACCTGTGTATCTACGTATGCACATTATTCATATTATTTAACAATTTCATAAATGTACATGTGTGAAAAAATACACCTTCATTGATTGTTACAGTTGATTGTTTCAAATTATACATACATACATATCTTCACGCCAAGTCCCTTACGGGGTAGGCAGAGAGTATCGAGTGCCAGACCTCACGATCCTGACAAACCTGTCTTGCTTCCTTCACATTCATAACCCTTTTCATACAAATTCGTTTCAAATTATAAAATAACTAAAATGAACTTTTAATCCAATATTTGGCATATCGTATTTAACGACTGTAGTAATAACATTAATTACAAACAAATGCAAACAGAACTCTTAATACTATAGTTGGAAAATTTAACTTATATGAAAATGACGAACCCTTAAAGTCTCGTGTCCGGGGACTAACACGTCGCTATTTTAAGATTTACGAGTCTTCATGAAGCATCCATTTCACTAAAATCTACTCGCTGCAACATGCAAAAGCACTCGGCCTGAAAATGTGAACTACTTTGTGTAACAGAATGGCTCTTTTGTAATTAAATAGTCATTAAAAACTTTAACATATGGTACTCAGAGGATTTCACAACTTATTGCTTTTATAAATAGGGCACATTTTATATTTAGCATCTAAGCTTTTTTTGTGGATTGTTGGGATTATATTTAGGGTTTTATATTCTAATACTAGGAATGTCACCAAATTATTGAAAATGCATTAGAACATTAAGAATCTCATCAAACACATTTTTATGTAAAATGTTAATGTCGCCTCTGTGGTCTAGCGGTTCAATTGTCGGACTTGACTACATAAGGTACCGGGATCAATTCCTGGGTCGGGCAACAAAAAGAAAATTGGGTTTTTCCAATTTCCTAATAATAAAAACGTTGCTTGGGATTGTATATGTGCCCGGTTGGCAATAGCTTGTCATCTATCATATTGTGGGACCTAGTGCTTTCGGCTAGTCATAGGTGCCCTGGTTGTGCCTCTGCCTAGTGGGTGTGAAGATACTTACCTATGTTAACATATGGCTCGCACTAGTTTCTCACTCTAAATGCTATAACTCTTCAAGCTCTAACTTTACAAATGTGTACGTAAGTTAGAATAAGAGACTTGAACATTTCGTCACTATGAAAACTAACTTTCCATAGTGCGGCGATTTAGTCTCGTCAAGAAAACATTTCACATAAAAATATTTTTGATTAAATTTCATTTCTCTTTGTTAGGTGTGTATGACAATACTATTTCTACATATTAATTTACTAAATAATAGAAACCTGTGTAGAAGCTCAACATGAATGCTGTCTCCACTTTATGTACGCACTACACGATGGCCCAGCGATGGTTCAGCCCAATGGGCCAGCGATGGAACGAGCGCATCTACTCAATGGACTCATTCAGTTGCGATCCGTCCGTTTTGCAGGACGGACGTGGAGCTAGTAGATGCAGTAGAAATCTAGACATGAGGTAGTGTTTCAGCCAAGTCAAAAGTAAAAAAAACTGTCAAAGTAGCCTAGTATGTAATATTATACGAGCACTTCTGATCTCTAACAAAATTAATTTGATACATGAAATTTGGTACATTACTTGAAGCCTCTTAACTTAATTACAATACTGAATTTAATAGTTTAAGCAAATCGTCTAAATCCACAAAAAGTTAATATATTCCTTAGTTTTCCTAGGACTCCATCATCAGATCAACACTTGGTGGCAAGAAGACCATCTCAGAAATACGATTTTTTTAATTAACGAAAGAAATTTTAGAATATGTTAAGAAATATCGGAGAAATCGATTACCATACATAAAAACACATAACTTCCGCCTATTTGAAGTTAGTTAAATTGTCTCAAACAGTGGTCGATAATATTATGTATGTATAAACCCCGACTTTTTGTGACTTACTGACAGCGTCCGATCCAGGGGGGGGGGGAGGATACAAAACTTACGATTGCGCGGGACGACATAAGTTAGGGTCGTCAAATTTAATTTAAACAATTGTTTTTCAATTTATTTTTGAATTAATATCTTAAATTAGTCAATTTGTCTTTTTATGGGTTAAAATTACACCCTACATGAATTAAAGCGTGGGTAAAACACGGCAAAAATTATTTTGCCCGGAGCAGCGTAATAGTTGGATTTGGCGCTTCTTTCTGACTCCCTTACTGATTTGTACCTATGTGAAAGAACATAACCAACTTCCAGATGACCTAGAAACTTAATATTTGTAACTGAGTTACTAATAGGTGTATACAAAGAAAATATAACTAAAATTTTATTAATTAAAGAAAATAAAGTACCTAGTAATAGAGTTTTGTATTAAGGTGGTGATATAATAATAAAATTAAAATTCAAAATTTTCAACAACTCCCGAGAACACTTTCATGTTATGCTTGAACTGTACTAAGCATTTTAGCTTTTACACAAAAAATCCGCATGAATATCGATGTATACGTTTTAAAGTTATAATTCCGTAGACAGACACACGCACAGATACTTCGAACTTATAGCACCTCTTTTTTCTGTCGGGTTGAAATTATTAAAAATAACCCGTGACAAATTACTTATAAAACGTAAATTTCCAGATTAAAGCTAATGTACCTGAAGTATAGGATTTATATATATAACACTCAGATTTCACGTTCACGAGATAAATATTTCAGGATTTGCTACTCGGAACTGGACGCCCGTTTATATATTTATTCTTTTAACGGACATATAAAAATGCATATTTTAAATACTGAACTTGGCTATCAAATCTCATTGACGTTTTCGATGGGCCACGTATAGAGGCATACCGCCATCGCTGACCCATTCCCTTTGATGTGCGGGCAAAATAGTGACACTGCGGTCATCGGCTCGCCAGCCGCTAGCCCGTATGCCATCCGTCCTCTGTACGATGGCCCATCCTAGTGGCCCACTCGGATGGCCCATCGTGTAGTGCATACATAACATAATTCTGCCGCCATAGCTTTAACACTTGCAATGTCGCGTTCCGTGCTGGATGAAAGAGTAACCTAGTCGAATCGCACATGTATCTTAATATCCTGGCCATAAGAGATAGAGACGCGTTAGTGTTTCTTAGAGAGTTATATTTTCATACAAACTACCTGGTTTGTGGCAAAGGTGATACAAATTTTAAGTTTGATTTTTTTTATTTCTGTACTGTTTCTGTTCACGACGACTACGTCCTGACAATAGCGAGTTACAGTTATAGCTCTGCAAAGCTGTTTTAGAGCTAAAGTTTTTAACTGTTTTGATGATTTGTATTGTATACTTAATGTGAAAATAAGTAAATATACGACATTTTAAGGTAACATTATTGAGATAGTTGTAGGCTATATAACCTGAAAATGGCTAAGTTTTGTGTGGAAATTAAAACATTGATTTTTGTGAGTTTTGTTGACCCTAGCGATATGAAACTTGTTGGGACCTAAGTTATGAATGTAATGTGCTCGCACTCGTAGTGTGAATAATTGCATCAGAGCCGCACGCGCTTTATTTTATTCTGGTGAAGCGAGGGACGAGGGAGTATAAATTAAAGTGCCACGAAAATGCGCCGCCATTTGGAAACGGAGTGAATTCGGATGCATAACCTAGTGTAAAAATATGCACTAAGACCTAGAATAAAATTAAAAATAAGTAAGTATTGTGAATATGTATATTTTATGTAAAATATTGATTAAACTATGGTTTCGGGGGTGAGGCAAGAAAACTTCTGGAGTTTTGCTCGCCAGGCTAACATTCGCGGTCAGAACTTTAGAACAATAACTTGGAAGGCAAGAAGAAAAATCCGGTAGAACCTCCTCAGCCTCACTCTTGCCATTGTGATTATGAAACAGTGTGGATTATTCCTGAAGTGTCTCAGCACGGCATATTTTCGTCGATCTCGGGTAATCTATCCGCCTCAGTTTGTATATTATTTGACTTCAGAAGTACCTACCCTTGAATTTTCGACTTCAATCACAAACTAAGTATGGCATGGTTCAAGTTAAATACAGAAAACGTCTTTATATAACTAGCTGACACCGCAAACGTTGTTTTGCCATATAACTAATTAAATGACGAATGATCAGTTATCGACCCAGGATAAAAAATGACTATTAAAAAATAGGGGTTGATGATAAAAGGGTGAAAACTAAGGGTTGTATGTACTTTTATATGCTGTATCATAAAAACAAACAAAAAATTTTGTCTGAAAATTGCAAAAAAAAATTTAGGGGTGGACCACCCTTAACATTTAGGGGGATGAAAAATAGATGTTGGCTGATTCTCATAGATACCGGTTAAGTACAAAAAATTTCATTAAAATCGGTCAAGCCGTTTTGGAGGAGTATCACAACGAAAACTGTGACACGAGAATTTTATATATTAGATATACATGAATTAGAATGATTGTATTCAATTTGTATATTAATCGTTACTTTTAAGTTTCTAATAAAATTAAATTTTGTTTGGGTGACGCTATAACACAGTCTCTAACTTCTTAACCGACTCCAAACAGGGAGGAGGTTTTCAATTTGACTCTTTGTTTTTTTTGTATCTTTGTTACGCGATTATTCCGTCACGGCCAACTGATTTTGGTGGTTCCTTTTAATTACTTTATTATTTATTACTTAATTTGCCCCTTTCTGGGGCCGGTTAATGATGTTATACGTATATATGTCTCCCGTATTAGTTAATTATTATACAGTCATTAGTAATTATGTACAAAGTCATGTCAGGGTCTTGAGTAAAGCGGTGGCTTCGTTACTCAAGCTCATTTAGTGATATTTGGCGGCAGCGAGGAAATACACGATACACTGATTTCTTCATGATTGCTTCATTAGTGCACTTTCACTGAAAAAAAAATCTAATTTCCACCTAAATTAACTAATTTCACTCATTATAAACACTAAATTCAATAATAATGAAAAAATTACGACCATCTTCATTCACGACGGCGCCAAAACTCCTTTTTATTACTAATTTGAACTCAAAAACTGCCAGTCCCACTCGATAAAGTTTATGTGAGACCGTTTTAAAACCATTACATATTTTTCGTAAAAAGAATTATCGAAACTCGAGGTGTTGACGTGAATGGAAAGTTGGAGTCGATTTTTGCAGTTTTACATGAGCTTAATTATTACCTCCAACTTATCATTTCTTATGGGTTTTAAAAGTGAAGTAAAATTTAAAGGGAATAAATAACTGAACTTTATGCCAGCTAAGACATATATCTAACAACAACACGCATATGAATATCTAACTAACAAGAGTTGAGGCATGTTTTGTTGAATCTAATACATATTATAAAAGAGCCGCTGTGTTGAACTAGATTTCAATATTTCAAGGGCAAGGTTCTAACTTAAAATCTAAACCGTGTTTAAACAGTTCGTTATTTCAGAAGCAAGGTGTTTACAAGTTAGCAGTAAGTCATGATATAACTATTATGGTGCCCTTAATTGTTATATCGCATGTCGGCTCAATGGGCTTTTTATGTCTTTAAGTCATTTTGAAACGATTACATGATAAAACGAAAATTGATATCATAAACTTATCTGATACTAGCTGATGTCTGCGAATTTGCTTACGCATCTGTAGTTTTAGGTTTTTCATGATTTTTGGTTAGGGATAAATAGAATAAATGAAATCGACTACACGTTCGTAATCGTTTCCCCGTGCTGGTCTGGGCTCCTTTGCAGAATAGACCATCTGCCTTCGTGACAGGCAGCTCGTAAAAGGCGAGCATAGGCATACCTTCACTAACACCGTGACATCTGACTAGGTGGTAGAGTTTCGCAGCGATTCACCCGGATTGGTACCACCACCGCCTTAACTATTCCTGCTGGCATAGCGTCAGTCCTTGTCGTTGACGTGTTCCGGTTTGGAGGTTAGGGTAGCCGGTAAACTTGCTTTTGCTCGAGGTCTAACATCCCGACCTCAGACTGGCGACGTACCATTACCACCTTTGTTGTCTCTAGGAGGCGTGAATTTATTACCATCAAAAAATCCATGTGCTTATTTGCCTTCTAATATCGTAAAAAAAAAGTTTGTAAACGTATATAATATGTGTTTACGAATTGCGTTTGATTTTCGTATCCGTTATAAGAGTGCCACAACTCATTGAACAAGTCTATAAAATCCTATTAATATTATAAATGCGAAAGTTTGTAAGTATGGATGTATGGATGTTTGTTACTCTTTCACGCTCGAATGGCTGAACGGATTTGT